>JAUPMG010123855.1:0-11681 GCA_031762675.1 Pachysandra terminalis | reverse complement strand
GCACATGGTAGAGATGGAATTCAAATGATGATTTGGAGTTGATGATTCTCAAGCCAAGCCTTCAAGGAGCTGCAAAAACAGGAAAACTGCACATCAGTGCAAATTGGAGTGTCTACACCACCTTATGAAAAAACAACTTCAAGAGAAAGACTTCCATTGTTTGGTTGATATCCTATTAACATCACATCAATATGATTTATTTATTTTAAATTTTGTCTGCATAGGAGGATTAAATATTTATAAAAAAAAATAGACATATACATAAATATCTATGAATATGAAGATACCTTCAATTGGTTGATCTGTTTGTCTTGCTTTATGCTGTTGTTGGATTAGTTTCCTGAGAGTGATAAGAGACATATGTGATCCCATCCATCAACCTTCAATTTTTATCTTTTTTTTTTCTTCCTTATTGGGTAACAGATTTAATATTGGTAGGTTAAGAAAGTTTTAGTTACTTCAGTAAAGAGTATCCTCTGGTGAGCATGTTTTTTTTTTTTAATGGGTACATAAAATCAAACCCCAAAGTAATGTTCACCAACTAATTGGTGAGTATGTTCGTTGGAAGTGTTTTAGTCATTTCATAGGTGATGGTAATAAGGATGGTGGTGGTGGAAGGGGCGTCACCATAAGCGATGGTGGTTGTTGGGTTTTTTCAAAATAGTTTGTTTTGTTGTGTAGTCTCTCTTATCCCACATCAGATAGCTGTAAGAAAAGTGAGGGTTTTATATAAAATGAGCTCATTTTACTTATTTGTTTAAAAACAAAGAGAATGTTATAGTGCATTGCACTTGGGTCGGTGGTGTGAAACACCACCGTGCACGCGCGTGTGCGAAGGCATAATGGACGTTTGTAGGCACATTTTGCACTTAGCATTCAACGTCACGAAGAGCGTAGGAGCCTTTGTTGATCTTCTGATCGGACATACCTGATGGATTCAAGTTATTTGAACTGTTAGATGACGTGCCTAATCATGTTCACATGATCAGGACCATCTGATCAGGTTGCCCTTATCATGAAGGTGTCAACCAATCAGATGCCTTTTACACGGTTAGATCCTGATCGTAGGATCTTGATTACACCTGATCGATGATGAGTGAAAGAGTACATGCCCTTTCAGATTTGATCCAGACCGTTGGATCAAGATTATGCCTGTTGGTGAACAGGCATATATAAGTCTATAAATAGATTGCAGATTCAAACTAGAATCATTCAAGTGATCAAGTTCAGATCATCTGATTGTTATAGAGAGAGATCCATCAAGTCTTTCATAGATGTTTGGCCTCATCAGTTCTTATACAGAGTGTCATGTTGTGATCGTACGGTGCACATTCGAGAATCACAACGAATCTTGATCAGAGGCTTCAATGTATCCTGAAGGCATTTTCTTACTAACCCCTATTGCATTCGCGATCTTAATCAGAGGGGGAGAAACTTGTTTAAAAGAAAGTGAGCCGATCGTGCCTTGAAGCTTGTTGATCAACGGTACAGGTTTTTTTTAACCCTTCATACTCCTGATCCTTCATTACTTTCCAATAATTTTTAGACAAGTTTATGCTAAATGGAGGGTTCAATAGTTTCATTGTTTCAAGTCATGAATCAGGACCTAGTGTATCTTGATCGTTTTGATGGTCACAATTTTACTCAGTGGCAAGAAAATATGGTTTTCTTCCTTACTCTCTCAAGCTTGCCTGCATCCTTGACGATATGGAGACTATCTCGGAATTGTCAAATGCTGATACACCCGAGTTGATAGAGAAGAGAGAAAAAAGAAAAGAAGATGACTTCCTGTGTAGATGATACATTCTGAATGCTCTCTCTAACTCAGTCTACAGCACCCACCATTCAATACTTATCGCAAAGTTCCTGTTGACGGCCTTAAACAACAAGTACCGCATCGAAGAAGCAAGTAACCATAAATTCATAATTAGTAATTATATTGATTTTAAGATAACCAATGATAAGTCTGTTCTAGTCCAAGTGCATGAACTCCAATTTATCGTTAGTGATCTTAAAATTGTTGGAATAGAGCTTGAAGAAGATTTCAAGTAGGGGTTATTATTGTTAAACTCCATGCTGCTTGGAATGGCTACAAGAAGAAGCTTAAGCATGAAGAGAAGAGTCATACCTTAGAATCTCTGTAACGTCACCTTCGAATTGAGGAAGATTCTCATAATCGAGATAAGAATGATGATGCGAATGAGAATCATTCAAAGGCAAATCTGATTAAGGAAAGCAAATCCAAGAATGCCAAACTTAAACCTAAGAATGATAAACATTTCAAAAAGCAAGATACCAGAAAAAGAAAGGAAATTATTAATTTTGTGACAAACTTGGTCATTATATATAAGACTGTCGTCTTCGAAATAAGTCTATGAAAAGTCAAGTAAATATGATCGATGAGGAAAAATTCATTGCAATAGTGTCCGAAGCCAATTCTATAGAAATTGAAGATGGATAGTGGCTCGATACGTGTGCAACCATTCATATATGCAAGGATCGTAGTCTTTTTAAGACTTACTAAGAGATTAGTAACTAAAAAGAAGTCAAGATGGCGAATAACTTCCGCACCAAGGTTATCGGAAATGGCACTATGGAACTCAAGCCGAATTCGGAAAAGGTACTTACCTTAGTCAATGTACTTCAAGTACCTGACATTAGTAAGAATGGGGTTTTCGGAGACATTCTCAATAAAAGGGGTTTCAAATTGGTGTATGAGTCGGATAAGTTCATCTTATCTAGGAATGGGGTTTTCATTGGGTATGGGTAGGCCTGTCAACGGACCGAATCATGATCTGGATCCGATCCGATCCGATAATGCCGGATTCGGTAGAGGATTTTAGTGATCCGATCCGAATAAAAATGATCCGATCCGATTCGAAATATAATCGGATCGAACTCGGATGTTTAGTGATCCGATCCGATAAAGATCCGATCCGGTCCGATTATATATATATATATATAAAATTTACAAGTGATCGAATCGGATTCGGATTCGGATCACCTATTTCATGATCCGTCGGATTTCGGATTGGATTCGGATTTCGCTATCGGATCGAACTCGGATTAGTTGCAATCCGGTCCGAATCCGACCCGTTGACAGGCCTAGGCATGGGTATTCTTGTAATGATATGATTAAGTTGAATTTAATGAATGGATTCTCTTCCACTTATACTGTTGACTCTATTTCTTTATGCTATGGTAGATTAGGACATGTAAATTATGATTACATAAAGAACATGTCTAATCTTTGTTTAATTTTGGCTTTTAGCTTTAATATTTTTTTATAAATGCACTGCCTGTGTTCAAGCTGAAATTACTAGAAAATCTCATAAATTAGTTAATCGAACTTCTGAAATACTTTTTCTTATACATAGTGACATATGTGATCTCAAATATACCATCTCTCGTGGAGTAAATAAATATTTTATAACCTTTATAGATGATTATTCTAGATATGCATATGTTTTTACTAAATAAAGAGTAAAGATGAAGTATTTGAGAAATTCAAATCTTTCAAAACATAAGTAGAAAATCAACTTAACCATAAAATCAAAATCTTTCGTTCCAATCAAGGTGATGAATATTTTTCAAATGAGTTTATAGATTTTTGTGAAACTCATTGAATTATTCATCAAACCTCTACTGCTTATACACCACAACAAAATGGTGTTGTTGAACAGAAAAATAGGACTTTGGTTGAAATGGTTAATGCAATTAGCTCTGGCCTGCCGCTCTCTGTGGGGAAGAAACTATTTTGTCTGCATGTTTTATATTGAATAGAATTCATTTAAAGAGAGTACATGTTACTCCGTATGAATCTAGTGGTTAAGTATAGAGATCTGAGCTTGTGCTCATGAGGGATTATAAATATTCTATCCAATGTGGCCAAATCAGTTTGTGACATATGCAAGACTTTTGAGAGTGTATCTCCATGTTAGTTTTATAGAACTTGATATGGAGTAGCTCACTTGTTACTTTGTGCTCGTCGGTCGCCCGCTCAACTACATGTTTGATTAGCATCCATGATAAGAAGACAAAATGTACA
Source organism: Pachysandra terminalis (assembly GCA_031762675.1). NCBI lineage: Eukaryota > Viridiplantae > Streptophyta > Magnoliopsida > Buxales > Buxaceae > Pachysandra > Pachysandra terminalis. The sequence goes on along the minus strand of JAUPMG010123855.1, from coordinate 7,633 downwards.
CGAGAGAGATACATACTTAGTGCCCACTATATATCGACAAGTGGGAGATGTTGGGTTGACCCGGTTGGCATAACCCGTTTGGACCAACCCAAGTCCCCACTTAAGTATGTGACGTCATGCTTGGTGTGAGACCAAGTGTGACTTGGACTCCATCTCCTAATAAGATTAGGAGATAGAGTCTTGGATTGAGTAGAGTTGAGTCTTCTACGCATAGAAGACTCCTCCTCCCTATCCTATTAAGCACTCCACATCTTGGCTATCTCCAATCTTAGAGAATCTCTCTTTATCTCTTCCTCTTCCTCTTCCTTGAGATCTAGTTTTGTTACTTACAATCCCATACTAAGATCTAGTAATCGCATATTCCAATGTGGGACGTTTTCTAGTTTGATAGAGATCTTTTGTTATAGATCCAGATTCATATGCATTAAGGAACGTGATCCGAGTCGTCTGCGACGTTCAGATCCGAATCCGATTAAAGGTGAAAACATTCGAATCCACAGGTCTTTCTTATAAGTAACTCAACTCAATCCAACTTTATTTATAGAATCCGTATTGAAATTGGATTAAATATCCGAATTTGGTTGCAAATCGGATTATGAATGAAAAAGTAACATGTTATTTTGAAATATATGCTAAGAAAAATGATGAAAATAAGTGTAGAATGCAATTCAACTTAAATTAAAAACATATTCTCAAAAAAGTAAAAAATGAATCCAATCTGGATTCAGATCTTAATCGCGTTGGACATATCAAGCTCCAAATCCGAATTCAATTGTAAAGTGATATAGCTATCCAAACTAGTGGGGGCCACGTGCGAAACTGAAAAAAAAGTGCAATAATGTATTAAGCATAGTTTTAAATTTCGAAAATATCACAGATTTTGGCCGCTCGGATATTTCGGCAAAATTTTGTTGATTTTCTTTTTAATTAAAATAATTGGCCGAAATAAAGTCCGAAATTTCAAATATTTTGCCAAAATAAATTCACTTATTTTTTTATTTACAGTATTTTAATATAGGCATAATTTAACCAATTTCTGTTTTAAATAAGTACTAAGTAATAACTTCTAAAATATAAATAATAAACGTAGTCAATTAAAAGTGGTGTTTTCATTAAAATTTATATTATTTATGAACATACAAAATTAAAAAATAAAACAAATAATATTTTGATTAATAATGTGAAATAATACAAAAGTTTACAACTAATAAATACAACATTTATATTACAACATCCAAAAAGTATATAACCCAAAAATACAATGTATAAAAATTTAAAATGAAATTTTAAACTTTATTTCTTGATTTCCTTCAATTGAAAATTTCTGCCAAAAAGTGAAGATTTTGGACAAAATGTTTTTGGTCAAAATACAATTATTTCGCCGAAGGTGAAATTTAGATAATTTATTTCACGAAATATTTCTGGCCGAAAGAAATGCATTTCGTGTTTCGGATGCCACATCCGATAGCGAAATTTCGGCAAAATTTAAAACTATGGTATTGAGCAAGGTCTTCCAAAAAACTGAATAAAATACTTTGTAAATTTTATTTTCATTTGAAAATAACAAATTTCAATACTTTGAAAATAATTGAAAGTGCTAAATTCAGTTCATTCCATTAGGCCACTGAAAAATATCTTTCTGAGTTGCTCTGAACCATGTAATATCAATTACAACTTCTTGCAGGCATGACTAAGACACAAGTGCCAACCTGTAGCATGAATTACAATTCTATGTTAATAAAGCTATAATTAGTAGATCACTAATGAGATCAAATGAAGGTTTCTGGGAAAGCATTTTGCTGTATCATATTGGAATAGTAATTCATATTCACTAGTACATGCTTCCCAATAAGATCCAAAATTTGAAAAGGTTCCGAGGCATCTCGACAGAGCGAGATCTAACGCCCATCCGTGCTGCAATATCAATTAGTGTAAAATGACATTAGTTTAGTTTACAAATTACCAAGTCATGATGCCTGATTTTTAGCACTCTTAAGGGGCCATTGAGTAGAAGAACAAAAAAAATTATCTGAATCATATGCAAGACACAATGCCATGATTTTCTTGAGAAAACTAGAGCCATTTTCTCAACAAACCTGTGTATTCATGACTCCATTAGAAGATTAAAAGGGAAATTTATCAGATTTCTTGGTTGGTTTGGATCAATTGAGAACCCTAAACCTCTCTTACAAGTTCCTTAAAAGTTCTGTTCCATCCCAACTTTTCCAATTGCACTACATAGAGGTCCTTGACTTAAAGTTTTAATGATTTCTATGGCTTGATTCAGTTCATCCATGTATCTGAAAACTCATTTTCAGGTCCTCTTAGAGCAGGTATCTGTAATAACTCAATTTGAATTCAGGCTATGAACTATTTCCTGGTGTAATTCCATTGGGCTTTGATAATTGTGGTTTTCTTGAGTATCTTTCCTTGAATTCAAATTATTAAGGATCTATTTCAGCTACCCAAGTTAAGCCATTTGTATCTTTAAGATAACAAGCTTTCTGGGTTTAATTTCATTGAATTGGACATCTCCTTCAATGACTCTCCGAGATGTTTATGGGAGCCTTGGAAAGCTTCAATCTCTTTCAGCCTATTCCAATGAACTCCCTGGTGCTTTACCCACTTCTTTGTCGAATTTCCCAAACGCTTAGCTTGCTTCTCTTAATGGTTCAATTGATCTTAATTGTTCAGCAATGATTAATCGCTGGATCTTGGTTCTAATCAGTTCCATGGGTCACTTCCTGAAAGCTACAAGAACTTCCAGACCCTTATCCTTCTTCAGTGAGTTATCTAATAATTCAATTTGACAGAAAATGACAGAAGAAGAAGACACACATAACAGTTATTTTGAAATAGCAAATAAACAAAGAAATAACTAAACCTCTTTTGGGTGATTGCAGAACCGAGGTTGACTCCTTGGACAAAGCTTCAACAGTAGAACTTGAACAGTAGAATTTGCTAGTGTTGGACAACAAACATGGATAAACAAAGGATTGTCGTTGACACGTACGCTTCAGGTTGTTGTGAAGCAGGCAAGCAGCTTAGTTGAGTAACCAGACACGCAGCTGAGTTGAATGCAGGGTATAATCGGGATAGGAAAGAGAAGCAGCCATCATAGTTTTAATTGAAATAATTGGCTGTTGCAAGGGTATAATCGGTATAGGAAAGAGAAACAGCCATCATAGTTTTAAATTTCGGAAATATCACTTATTTCTCTGCCCAAATGAAATCGAATTTCGGTGAAATTTCGTTGATGTTTTTTTAATTAAAATAATTGGCCAAAATAATATTCGAAATTAGTACTAAGTAATAACGCTATTTAGTCAATATCCTTTTTTTAATAAGTATTAAGTAATAACTTCTAAAATATAAATAATAAACTTGGTCAATAAAAAAGTGATCTTTTTATTAAAATATGTATTATTCATGAACATACAAATTAAAAAACAAACAACAAATAATATTTTGATTAATAATGTGAAATAATACAAAAGTTTACAACTAATAACTACAACATTTATTTTACAACATCCAAAAAGTATATAAGTATCCAAAATATATTGGATTCAAATCCAAACTGTAAGAGTCTGACCCTAACGATTTATAATAGAAACTAATCATTTGACCATAATACCCCCAAGCAATGATAATTGTAATATATATAAATCATTTTTTAATTATTTATCTTTTAATTTTTTTTTTGTTATTATTTTTTTAATTTTTAATTTTTATCCTATAATTATATGAGATCAATGGGGTTTTCACAATTTTCATTGATACAAAACTTCTTTCTTCTTCTATATAAGCATCTATTTTGTTCTTAAGATTATTAAACAAGGTATCTAAAGGTATTTTCATCCATAAAATATATTTTCAAACTATAGGAGAGGTGTTTTTGATGGCCAAAGTTTAAGAGGTACTTGTTGTTATTATGCCAAACTCAAGGGGGTGTAAAAGGAATTTATCTTTTTTTTTTTTTTTCTTTTTTTACTTTTTAACTAGATTTTAAAATTATTTTGACTGTCGAAATTTCAGTTCAAATTTTTGGAGATAAAGTGCACATTTCGAGTAAAATAAATCTGAGCGAAGCATAAAAAATTTGCAAGAGATTTCACCAAAATTTTGACAATTTTGATTATTTATTTTGAAAAATAATTCAATCCAAAAAGATGCCATTTCGTATTTTGTTTGATACATCCGACACCAAAATTTTACGACCAGGCTTAATAAAAACTTTGAAAATTAAAAGTTAAAATAGAAAAATAGAATGTAGAAATAAACTGTCTTCTTTTATAGAAGTATAGATATAGATAGATATAGAAGGATAGATATAGACACCTAATCGGGTAAAGATCCTATTTAACGGGGTGAATTTAAACATACCATTGACAGCCATGGATCCACCATCTAATAGGTCCGTTGGACTCTTGCTTGGGTTCTAAAGGCTAGGACCATACACGTTTACCTAAGAGAAATTACAAAACCCTAAAAACTAATGCCTAGGGGTCTGTTCATCGACTTTTCTTCCTTGTGAGGTCACTACTCTTCCCTAGCAAAGCTTGGAAATTTATCGCTGCTCAGCAGTTAGGCTTAGAAATTAGGGTTACGGTTCAAGAACTCGTATCTTGGCTTCTGCTATAAAAATGGTGAAAGGAGAAAAGATGAAAGGGAAGCTCGATTACGAAGACGAAAAGACAGCAAAATCTATTATCTTTTTGAGCAGTAGCGACGATGAAGAGGCTAACGAGGATCTGAGCCTCAAAATCCTTGAAAAAGCGAGGATGCGAGAGTTAAAGAGGAAGCGAAGCGACGATGGTTTCGATGCAAGTGATGGGGTTCGATCCGCTGCAGTGATCGATCTTTCTTCGTGTTCTTCGGATGAAGTAGAAGTGGTTCGAGATCCCAGTGGTGTTGGAGGTGATGGGTATATGAAGAGAAAGAAGAAGAAGAAAAAGAAGAATAAGGACAAGAAGAACAATGGGGTCGAAGGAGATGAGAATGTTGTAAGTGGATTCTACTCATCTTTGATTTCTTTTGTTCTTTTTCCTCTGGTTTTTTCATTATTTGTTAAAAATTTACTGTGTATTTTGTATTTTGTTTAGTGATTTAGAGATTTGAAAATTTCCTTGACTTGTGTAACACTGGTTTCGGATTGCTTTGCTGTATGTACTACTGAATGTGATTTCAGAACAAGTTGAATGAATTGGAGGAGACGAATTCTTTTCAGCGCTTGTTCTGAGGAATTTTTACTCAATTGTGTATTAAAGTTAATTAAGTCCTCATTCAAGGAAAAGTATAGTTGTGGAGGGTTTTATGCTTGCAGTCTCTAATAACGACTATTTTGTTATGATTTAGGTGAATGTTGTAAAGGTGGAAGCGCAGATGGACTCGGTTACACCTGTTGAAACAACTAAATCGGCTGAAACAAAAGAAGTTGATGTACCGGACAATATCGTGCTAAGAAAACTTCTTGTGAGTTTTGAGACATCTGAATTTAAGTAATCATTTATTTTCTTAGTAGAAAAAAGAATGATAAATTAAAGTTTTATATATAGATTTTGTATTAGGTTCAGAACCTGCTGGAGCTGATAACTATCGATATGTGACATGTATTGGGTATTGGTTGATACTACTGTTTGGGTTTTATATTGACTCCTCAGAAAATCGATACATTTTAGCTGATACATGCAACCAGCGATAAAAATTCTGTAAAACGACTCATTTTGCTTCATATGTTCTTTCTTCTGACAGCGGGGGCCAAGGTATTTTGATCCACAAGATAGAAGTTGGGGGATGTGCTATAATTGTGGTGAAGAAGGTCATATGATGGCGAGTTGCACTGTGCAAAAGCGCAGGAAACCATGCTTTGTATGTGGGAGCTTGGAGCACAATGCCAAGCAATGCTCACAGGTTTGTTCATTCAATGTTTGAAAACTTGCTGTTTGATTTGGAATTTCATCTTGTTCACTTTTTATGGTTAGGGTCTGGTACATGCTCCTTGTGTACCAATTAACTCATCTGTAGAAACGTAGTTGACATGGAAGCCAAGTGGTTTGCTTCTTTCTTTATGTGGAAATTGGCTCGTGGACTGAAGGGACCTTTCTAACTTGCTAAGTGTTCTATTAACCTAATTCTGACAAATCGAGTGTTAAAAGACCAATTTTAGGTTGTTCTCGGTTTTTTCCAAATGAGTTTGTTGTATTCTTGTCGATATGAAGACGAAAGGTGCTTTTATGTCCGCAAGGTTGAGACATATAGTACATTCTTTTTTGGGCTCTATTGGGGCAGGTGATTCGGTGAGGGCTGAACTGTTAGCTGTACTAACAGGTTTGAGAGAGGCATAGGCATTATCAAGTTTTGCCATGTCGCCAACATGGTGTAAAAAAAAGGGAAATGTCGGTGTAAAAAAATTGAAAAAATTTTCCCATGTCGCCGACATGTCGCTGAAACCATGGTAAAACGACTTATATCCTGGTTTTGTGTTGCCCACCTCCAAAATGTACGGGCAACATGTCGCCAACATTATATACACTGGGCACTATGATTCTCTTTGTTGGTGGTGGAGGGTGATTCAAATACTATTATGTCTTGGTTTTTTGATCAGCTTTATTGGTCTTGGTACTTGTCCCATTTCATTCGACTGGTTAGATAGTTGTTTGTGGGCAGAACATCTTGTTCTGTCATGGCTGCCCTTTGATTGGACGGTTCTCTTGTGGATAGGATGGTAAGAGCAGTTGTGGCTTGGGAGCGAATCGCCAGGGGGTTGTGGACGAGTAGAGGGTGAAGAGGAGGTTTAGTACATGTACATGTACTCTAGTTTTTTATTGCCCTTCTTTCCTTTCTTTTTATTTGGTTGGGATATCGTTTCCTAATTTTATGCATTCTTTTTCCACCTGATTTATATCATTCATCTTCATTGTCCATAAAAAAAAAAGAGCAATTTTGAGACTTGGAAGGATTTTGACACTTGAAAGTTTGCTCAATCAGAGGAATTACCTTTTTATTCTTTGGTTACTTTTTTAGTAGGGGAACTTTTGAGTCAAATAAAGGATTAAGGATCTCCACTTTAACACAATTGCTTTTGTTTTAATCATGCCAGGGCAGAAACATATTTGAATGTAAATCTGAATGTTGTTTTCCTTGTTTAAACCTTCATCTGTTTATTCCAATAGTTAGCATCTTCATTGTTACCCTGCTAGGTTGCTAGGCTAGGTAGAAACCCATGTACTTGACTTGATACTGCCACTCCCTCCTTGCTGTTAGTTCTTTAGCTATATGGTTTCTCAAGTGAAGCTCTTGGTCAAGCTCATCTATTTAGTAGCACTTCGATTATGTGGAGGATAGATTTTTGTTTGATGTTTAGAATTTACTGATAATCGTTTGTTTGCTAAAATTAATTGTTTGTTTTATAAATTTTTGTGAGGAAACACAAAAGAAGGATCTGAATAGATCCCATGAGCATCCTCTTTGTCACCGCATATTGAAAATGTGCTCATGGACTTTAATTTAGTGTACTGTTTGATGTGATTGTTACTTCATTCTATTGAAATTTGTAGGGGCAAGATTGTTTCATCTGCAAAAGAAGAGGCCACATTGCAAAAAATTGTCCCGAGAAACACCAAGGGAGTGC
>JAUPMG010123835.1:0-11682 GCA_031762675.1 Pachysandra terminalis | reverse complement strand
TTTGGTCTGAATGAGTCTCGATAGACGAGAAATCAAGTTATTTCAGTCATTTATGATGTTCGGCAACCTCTTAGGCTCGCCCAAGGATGGTTTGGCGACCTTTGAGGCTCGCCTAAATCACCTCGGCAACCAAACCCGAGACCTGAAATGGTCTCTGAGTGTCGGCGACCTCCTGGATGCCCCGAAGCCATAAAAAAGGCCAATAGGTCTGAGATTTGTATGGGAGATTGGTTTTGCTCCCAAGAAGGTATTTCCATGATTGTATTTCACTTTCATCTAGTCTAAGGTGGAGATTTGGGTCTTTCCCCATTTTCTCTCCACCTAGGGTTTGATTTTCACTTCCCATGGGGGTTAATTAGTTGGTCTAGAGTTTTAGGGTTCCTCATGCATCATTTCAAATGGTCTAAGTACCTTGGAGAAGGTGGGTGTAAAGCAAACAACCCCTCTCCTAGGTCAAAACATTAAAACACAACTAAATGACAACTTGGGGCTTTCGCCGGAGTCGATTTGCCGTCTCTCGCGATTCCATATCCTTCTTCCACATACTCCATAGGTTCAAGAGAGGGAAGAGATGAAGAAGACTTGAGAAAATGTTGAAATAGAACCTAAGAGTTCTATTTATAGGCTTTACAGGTCGGATTGTAAATAGTTTCAGCAGCGAGGGTAATTCCGAGTTTCGACTCATATCTTTTTCGATAGGTTACTTAGGCAGGATCTGTTAGAGGGCTTTTGCTAATGGATCGGAGGAGGATTTCGGATGCAAATAATTTCATCTTATTCACATCGTTTAATTTTTTGAGACCTAATTAACCTCTAAGCTTTCTGTTGGTTATACAGGCTGCCCTTTTTAATTTAATTGTCAAGTTAGTTAAATCTTTATTTTTTCTGAAGCAGGGATCCCCTGGTCACTAATCATAGTTACTTGTGAGACTAATCTAATTATTTAGATTAACTTTATCTACTAATCCTAATTAATTTAGGGTTGAAGTTCAGGTCTTTACAAAGATGCAAGACGGCAACAAATGATCATAGGAGAAGAGAAGAACAGTAACCACATCGCAGATCCAATCCCACAAAGATAAATTGGTCCCAAACTCAGCAGCCTGGATCATCATAGAATCCACCAGCAGTAGATGCCAACAGCAACCCAGAAGCTCCACAAGAGGATCCAGCTCAAGACAGAAACAAACCAACATCCACTTCATCATAGGATCAGCTACAACCCAGCAACATAAGTCTGGACTCAAAGCAGCAACAGATCTGAGAAGGGAGTCCAGCTCAAGAAGAATCTCAGCAAATAACAGGGGACATCAGCACCAGTATAGGGTGGAATACATGAGCGGAACCATCCCACGATCAGAAGTCACCTGAAGCAAGCAGACAGCACTCCAGAAAACACACTCACTCACACACTCAACACTCACACTCACGCACACACCCATCCACCTCCACACACACACACATGCACGAGAGAGAAAGCCAGAAGCCAATCCCATCATTAGGTTCTGGTACAAGACTTGCCTTCAGCATCATTGACAAGGAACTTCCTAACCTCCTCAGGCAAGTACTGATCATAAAATAATTGCAGCCCAAGAGAGTTTATTTCAAGGTTGGCCATGAAATCAGTAACAGTGATTGTTTCACGGAAAACATGGGTAACATTATACTCGAGGAACATAAAAAGGAGGTCTCTAATCTTTGTCCAAAGATCTCTAATACGCTAGGGGATCTTCATCACTTCACAAGCGTTGATAAGGTTGATAGCAGTTTGGGAGTCTGAAGCAATTCTCATCTTATCAATTCCAAGGTTCATTGCACATTGAAGACCAATATGAATGGCAGTCATCTCATGATTCAGAATCTGACCAAGATCAAGGTTGGTGGCAGACACAATTTTACTGAACCAAGGTGATCCCTGATAACACTACCAGCTCCAGCCCTTACATTACTTTGGGATCCATCACAGGTCAGTTGGTGCCAGTTGATGGGGGGATCCCAAAAGCAAGTAACAATGGGTTTGAGTATAAAATTAGCATTTACTCCCCAATCGGCACAATAACTTATGTTTCTGTCATTATCTTCAATCTTAATGGTACTATGGCCAACCCTCATCAAAACATCACTTTTGATGTTCCTAACAACAATCTGCCAAGGGGAGAAGTTATTTTGGAAAACTCTGATTCCTTTCCTTCCAGATATGATAAATGGAAGCGTTAAAGCAGAGTTTCTTGATTATACTTGAGATACTATCCCCTGCAAATTCCGTCAAGCATTCCTTAACCTCCACTTCCTAGACTTTAACGGTTCTATTATTGCAACAGTACCTCAGAATTTTAGTACAGACTTTACAGGAGTAAGGGCATTTGAAGAATAAGTGTTCATGAGACTCATCTTCCCCTTTACAGAGAATACATCTAGTATTGACTTGAATACCAAACTTGATAAGCCTATCCTTGGTGACCAAGTGGTTGTTGATTGCAACCCAAGATATGAAAGAGTGTCTAGGAATATTACCAGTAAACCAAACAAGAGAGATCCACTCCTTAGGCTGAGCTCTGGTTCTAGTGGCAAGACAAGTATCCTTAATATTGAAATCTCCTTTTGATGAAGGTTTCCATATGAGATGATCCTTAGTATAGCTGCCAGAAATCGGGATCTGCTGAAGTTGGCTCAAAATGGTCCTGAACACCTCTTCTTCAGAACCTAAAGAGTTCCAACTTCTATTGCTGATGATTCTATCCAATCTGTCCTCACAGCTCCATCCTTCCCTGTGAATTTGCCTATAAGTCACTTATTGGATTAGGGGGCCAAAAGGGTGCCAGACGTCCCACCAAAGCGATATATCTTTCCCATTGACAATGTGGTAATGAACAAGCTCTCTTGCTTTCTCCCCATGATGTAGCAGCTGCCTCCAATTCCATGAGCATTTCATTGAAATTTTCATAGCCCAGAAGTTTCTATCTTTAATTAGGTGCATCCAAGTCCATTTCGCCCACAATGAATCTGCCTTACTCAGGACCAGCCAAATGAATCTAAGCGTAGCGGCTCTGTTCCACTCAATGATATTGAAGATTCCTAGTCCTCCTTTTTTGGGCAGCAAACTTTGTGCCAAGCTATTTGGTGTGTTTTCTTTCCACTATCATTGCCAGTCCAGAGGAACTGAGTACACTTTCTATCAATGATTCTAAGAATTTTCTTGGGGATAATGAAGTGGGTAAGCCAATAAGTCTGGATGTTGAAGAGGACAGACTTGATAAGTTCTACTCTCCCAGCATAGAATAAAGATCGACTCTTCCATCCTTTGAGCCTAGAATCCACACGATCAAGGAAAGGTCGGCAATCCTTAGTATAGAGTTTCTTGGTGATAAGAGGAAGACCGAGATATTTTATTGCTAGTTTACCCTCAGTAAATCCAATAATCCGAAGAAGGTTGCTCTTGTCTTGTACATTCGTCGCCACAAAGAACACTTCACTTCTGAGCAAATTGACTTCAAGCCCAGTTGTCAAGTAGAACCAGTCAAGCGCACTCTTTATGAATTGCATGGATTGCCAATTTGCTTTGGAGAAGATGAATAGGTCATCAGCAAAACTAATAAGAGATATGCCAAGACCATCACATTGTGGGTGGTATTGGAACCCGTTAGAAGCAACTCTTTGCTTGAAGTAAATAGACAGAAGTTCCATGACAAGCACAAATAGGTAAGGAGAGGGATCACCTTGCCTGAAACCCTTCATGGCCTTGAAAAACCCCACAGAGTTACCATTAATAATTAGAGAGTAAGAGACAGTAGTAATACATTGCTGAATCCACTTCATGAATTTATCAGGAAACTTCCAGCTATCAAGCATTTTCATTATAGTATCCCAATTGACACTTTCGTATGCTTTGTAAAAGTCCACTTTGGTGGCACATCTTGCTTACCCCTTAGGTAAATGGTATCCATGAACAAGCTCATGAGCCAATAAGATGTTGTCGCTAATACTCCTACCTGGTATAAACGTAGATTGGTAGTCGCCCACAATGGAAGGGAGGACATTCTTTAATCTGCTGGCAATGCACTTATAGGTAACATTGCAGCAAGTGATAGGCAGGAAATCCTCAACATAAGAAGCAACTTGCTTTTTAGGAACTAGGGTAATGAAGGTATGGTTTGTTTGTTTAAGCATCATACCAGCCGAAAAGAATTCTTTGATAGCGGCTACAAAATCACCTCCAATCATATCCCAGGCTTTGATGAAAAGGAGAGAAGAAAACCCGTTAGGCCCAGGAGCTTTATCTTCACTAATACTGAACAAAGAAACCTTGATGTCCACTGAGGAGAAATCCTTAATGAGCTCAATTCCAATATCATGGTTCAAACTAAAGCCCGTGTGCCAATCCCAGTTGTCTATAACACTGGGGTTCTCCTTTCCAAGCAGGTTACAAAAGTAATCAGTAAATATGCTCTCAATTTTGCCCATATCAGTAGTAGATGAACCATCCCTACTAAAAATGGAGGCAATTTTGTTAGTGGCATGGTGGCTAATCAAGGACTTGTGGAAGCAAGCAGTGTAGTTGTCCCCAAGACCGAGCCACTGAATTCTAGCTTTTTGTCTCAACAACGACTCCTGAGTTCTGGCAAGCTTTATAAATTTAAGATATGTTGCATTCTCTTCAAGAACATAAATGTACTGGTTCATACTAACCTTTTTAATCTCTTCGAGCTCAGCCCTTGCTTCATTTACTTTCCTTCCCATAGAGGAGAACAAATTTTTGCTCCAAACTTTCAGTCTCCCTTTAGTATTCTTCAGTTTACTAGCCAGGACAAAGAGGGCAATAACCTCAATCCTCCAAGCTTCCTCAACCACCTTAAGAAAATCAGGTTCATTGCACCATCAGTTGAAGAATTTGAAGGGGATCCTATTTTTTGACAGGATCATCATTAAGGTGGACAATCCCCGGAGCATAATCAGATATGCCAGGGTTGAGAAAGTGAATATCAGACGCATTAAATTTATCAAGCCAGTAATGGTTAACAAGGGCTCTATCAATCCTTGATTTGATAATCTCATTCCCATGCGATTTGTTACACCAAGTGAAAAAACAACCTTTTGTGTTCATGTCCAGTAAGCTAACTCTGTTAATCATAATGTTAAAATCTTTGATTGCACTGAAGTTGATAGGTCTTCCTCCCGCTTTCTCATTAGGGCTTCTCACAATATTAAAGTCTCCAAGAAGGATCCAAGCTTCATAAGGATTGATCATTTCAATCTGCTTCCATAGACGTCTTCTTTTAATGTCATTGTTAGAACCATACATGAAGGAAGCAAAGAAAGACAATTTATTCGAAATACAAGAGACCTTAGTGTGAATAACCTGATCACTTTAAAACACCATGGAAACCTCCACAGAATTTTGATCCCAAAAATCCAGATTCTGCCCTTGGTTGATTCCTAGTAATTAAATTGATACTTCCATCCAGGCGCAATCCCTCTAGCAATTTTAACAGCATTGATACTTCTAACCTTGGTTTCAGCTAACCCAAGTAAGACAATCTTGTTATCCTCAATTATTCTTCTTACCTCGCTCTGTTTGGTGGGGTCATGGAGTCCCGTAATATTCCAAATAGCTAAATTTGTCATTTAGTAGCTTTTTTTAGTGCTGCCCTGGTCTTGGGGGTCCCCCCTTCCACTTTGACATGCTTCAAACTGTTCTTGTTAGTGATCTTTTTCGTTCTTCTTGGTGCTTTTAAGGTCCTTTGCCTCAACCGACAGTAATCCTCAGACTCTAGGATCTCAAATTTATTGTGCGTATAAGTTACAGATAGAGGATAGGTCCTCCCTGGGGAGATCTCACTAGAGGGACGTCTGTTAGGCCTGCCCGCAGTGAGCCAAGGGAGGAGAGGGTAATTGTTCTTTGTTCCACTACCATTCCCCTGCTCCAACAGAAATCCTGCATATCTGTGCTCTGTAACATCCAACTCAGAAATAGGAGCAGGGCTAGTCAGTTCATTGAAGGGTCTTAACTCCATCACCAAGGTCAGACTAATAGGGGAAGAAGAGTATAGCATAACATCTATATCAGTCGCAACAATGGAAGACAAATCAATGACTTCAACTTCCACCTCAGTCAACAGAGATTGATTGTCTATAAGAGCAGCCTCTGTAGGCAAAACAGGCCAATCAGTAGGAGATTGAACACCAACATTAACTTCAATCAAAGAGGATTGATTGGCTATAAGAGTATCCGGATCAAGCAGATCAGTGTTTTCCCTTGATTATGAGGTTTGTCCCTTACACCAAGCATTGAGTTCTTCAGTGGTAAACTTCCTACCAGTGGGTTTCCAGACCTTAGAAATCTTGGGAGCTTTTGGGCAATTCTTTGGACCATGCCCAAAGCATTTGCAGGTCTCACATCTAATTGGCTTCCAACCGTATTCTACTGACACTTCAATCATCTTCCTTGGTTTTCCTTTCTTTGCAATATTGACCATCACTTTCTTGGGGAGGTTGTTGCTATCAACCTCAACACAAGCTCTAGCAAATTGAAGTCTAGCTCCTTTTTCAATTTCAGAATCGAGGCAAAGAGGAAAACCCACATGGCTAGCAATATAGCCCAAACCCTTCAAGGTCCACATTTTTGTAATGACAAATCTTTATCTCTAACCCCAGATTTTTGGAACGTTAGACGAAGATCTCGACTCCATCTCAACTATGATGATTGATTTAGTAAAACTCTACTCTAACGGATCAGTTGAATTTCGTAATCGGATCATGCTCAGAATTGTGATTTTCAGGTCTATGCGATTCTTCTTTGTGCATTATAAATTCTTCTTCAATCATCTTTATTCGTCAGATCGTCATACACAAGTATTAATTCATCTCTTATCTATTATATATTATATATATATAATAAGGAATGAAAATCTCATTCATTATATTTTGAAATTCAGAAGGTTCATTTTTTAATTCAGAAGGCATAACACTCCATTGATAATATCCAAAAGGAACTGTGAAGACAGTTTTATATCTGTCTTCAGGGGTAATTTGAATTTACTAATACCCAGATTTAAGATCAAATTTGGATAAAATTACTGTAGATTGCAATCTATCAAGTAAATCCTTTTTATTAGGAATGGGGTATCTAATCCATTGAAGAACATCATTCAAAGGCTTGTAATTAATAACAAGTCTTGGAGTTCCTCTTTCTTTTTTGCCAGCCTTATTAACATAAAAGGCAGTACAGCTCCATGGGGAGTGACTTTTCGAAATAAGTTTTTTATCCAAAATGTTTTGGATTTCAGATTTGTAAAGTTCCAAAGAGTCAGCATTCATCTAACAAGGTCTAACTTTAGTAGGAAATTGCTTTTCATTAAAGCCATTAATGTAAGGAAGAGAGACAATATGTCTTTTCCTGTCCCAAAAAGCATTAGGAATATTACTACATATTTTATTAAGAAATTGATTCTTGATTGAATCAATTTGTAATTGTAACTTAGGGTTTTCAAGTCTTTCTTGGATTGTTAAGGACAAAATTTCATTTTGAAGAAAAAGAACTGTTTTTCTTTAGACATGATATGATTTTTGAGAGTATTGATATATTTGTTAATTCGTAGGGTGATAAAGTCAAAAATAATTTTTTTACCATTTAAAATTGTAGAAATTTTATTAGAATCAATTTGATTAATTGGCATAATTAATGCCAAAAATGGCGTTCCTAATACGACTTGTTAGGATATATTTTTTATTAATAAAAAAATAGATGGTAAACATATATCATCTTTGCATATATAAACTTCATTAGGTTTAAATTTAATTTGCATTTTACCACCACTGGAATTAGTGACGCCTTGAGTGGTTTTCTCAAAATACTGAGTGGGAATAAGTCCTTCTTGAATGCATTTCATATCTGCACCACTGTCAACAAGAGCAGTTATATTGGTCAAGGTAAATTCCTTGTTGATAACTAGAGTAACTGAAATGAACCATTTTTGGACAGCGATTTGGTTCATTAATAATAAATACTAAGGTGTATTTATAGGATTAATATCCTGGGTAATTTCAAGGTGTGATGAATCTTTGTATTACTAGTTGAAGCTTGGTTGGGATCATTTTGAATACCTTTATTAGGTAGAAATTTAATTGGTAACTGATAAATATCAAATTGCATTATATCTTGCTGAGTTTTAAGATTTTTAATTTTAATTTTTAATTGGTTAACTCCATTTCTTAAATCAGGGATATTAGTTTGTCTAGAATTGGATTGAGAAGTATTGAGTCTGTTTAATACTTCTTTCATGCTATAATGCATGTCAGGAATTTGAGGGGCAACAATAATAGGAGTATCCTATTTAACAAAGTCATAACAGGTTTTTATCAACTGTAATTTAATTTGGGGATCTTGAACTTTATCAATAAGTTCAAGAAGAGATTGCTGTTGACTGGTGAGCATATTAATGCTAAGAACATTCATTTGAATAATTGCTTGTAAATGATTGCATTTATCTTGCAATTCATTACACTGACAACTATTAGGATTAGAGGATTCTGAAGAAGATGAGGAATAAAGTTGATTAAATCCTCATTGTCAGGTTGATTAGTATTAGACTGATCAATATCCTGGTCAGAATCAAAAGTATTAAGTAATAATTTAATTAATTGAAGTTTTAAATCTTCATTAATTTGAAGATTGTTTAACATCTTTTCTGTGGTACATTTGTTAACATAATGGCCAATCTTACCACACTTAAAGCATTTTGCTTCTTTAGGATTTTTTGATTTAGATTTTTTAAAAGAGTTTTCTTAAAAGATTCTAGTTGATTTTTAGAAGATTTTCTTTTAGATGCAGATTTATAATGTTTCTTATGAGATTTCCTAGATTTAGGATAATCAATATGAATATTATAAGCATATTGCTCACAAAAGTCTCCAGTTTCTCTTTTACTAGCTAATTTTTGTTTATTTAATTGTTTTTGCAATTTAATGTCATTGTAAAGGGATAATCCTTCCTGAATAATAGTACTGATTAAATTTTCGTAAGTATGGGAGTTATAAGGGATAGAGATACTATCACAACCCGAATTCTAAAGCATGTCTCACTCTCACGTGAGCATGGCTTTAGGACTCTAAGCCGGACTCTCACCCACTTATATTCGAAACGTATACTCACTATGGGTGGAAAACCACGATATAACAGAGAATTCTATAATAAGATAGAATACGCAGCGGAAATATTCATAGATCATGAGATAAAAGGTATAACATGTATCTATCGAAAACATCAAATAAGATTCCCTCACGCCTCAGTAGGGCACAAGTGAGGAAACAAGATAAACCCCTATACAAAAATAGTGGGGCACCCCAAATTGTAAGTATAAACAAATATACTTGAGTCAACATGCTCCCCATCCTCAAATCCCACAATAAATACATACCGAAAATATAGATGATCAAAAAGAAGCTACAATAAAGCCCACGGTCTCCTCGTCCATCTCAACAACCTTGGCCATAGTCCAAGTCCTATTTATAGTGCTACCTTGAAATATTAGGAGCCAAGAAGGCGTGAGCTACACGCTCAGTAAATACAATGTGCATATACAGTATAATTAACTAGAATGACTGTGCATGCATGGAATGCTATGATCGATGCAAGGGTTCATTCATTTATATGCAATGACATGAACAGTTCAATAGTGACCCAACAATTGGTCTAAACAATCACGTGAATTCAAATGCATGTCGTTGATATTGTGAAGTGATTTGCCCACGCCAGATCCAGACTGTAGCACCATGTATCCACTCACAGATACACGGCCCCTTTCGGACTAAGGATACCTCGCAGATTTTGTGTATACAACACAGTTTTAAGGGATTATCAACCCTCGGGATTCATGCCCCACTTTTATTTTTATCGGGGACACACCATCTCAACAGGATAGTCCAAGGGCAACATCTTCGTGAACCTCCCTCCGTGGCATAATACCCACTCACAACTATCAATCGAATTTCCCTCTACATATATAATACGATATATATAGGTATTCATGGTCTCTTGGGTAGCTAATCCCTCATCCTTAAATCATTTTTGATTTATAAGTACATATAGTCCCCCATGGGACGCTAGAGGTTGTAATGACCTAAACTCCCTAAAGCTATTTTGCCCATTAATTTATATTTTTATTTGAACTAAATTATGCATATGTGTGTGTTTATGTGTTTAATTAGTTGTAGGAGTTAATTTTAATAATTTAATTGGAATTGGGGTCTATGTGTAAATAACATTTCTTGTGGGATATCAGTTAGTAATTAAATTGTATTAGTTAGAACTGTTCACGCATTAATAGTGCGTGAACAGTTTGTGCAGGTAAGGGGTTGAGGTGGTCAGCAGCGTGGAGAGAGAGAGATGGAGAGAATTGAGGGATGAGGACTCTTGATCCTCATCCTCTCACGTTTGGTTGTTGGTTGTAGAGAGAAAGAAAGAAAGGAGAAGAGAAGAGAGGAAGAAGAGGGAAATCTGGTTTTGGGAATGTGCTGTTTTGCTGTGAAGGGTGAAGAAGGAAAGGAAGGACTCCATTCGATCCTATTGTGTCTCGTGGATTCGAGGTAAGTACCACGTTCGTCCGATTACCTTACTGTGGATTTCATGTTGATAGCATATTATAATTTATGGTCTGAGTTTTAACAACAACAATGTACACTCTGTTATAGATTTTTAGAAACAACAAGAGTATTTGAATGCATGTAGATATAATGATATATTGATTTTTATTTCTATCCTGAAATAACAATTGCTTGATCTTGAATGCAAAAAATATGTTCCATATTCTTATGTGGGTCAGAAGATATGGATTGTATATAAAGAAAATTATGAATTAGGTGTTTTTGCCAAAATAGGATAATGGTTGATGATTGAAAAACAGAAAATTAGTGGATGTATTTTTCTTAAAGTTATCCGGGATTAATAATGCTTATTTAATATGTTTGATGTGTATTTTTATCACTATTAAGTGATCTGGTATGAGGTGGGTAGAACTAAATCCCCAGAAATCATTGATGTGCAAGAACAGAGCACGTTTCTATGCGGAATGTCGATCGATCGATCACTGATGTCCATCAATCACTGATGTCGATCGATTGCTGGTGTCGATCTAGCGACATTTTAACTTAATAGTGAGCTGTGGCATGTGGGCAGGTTAGGGAGATTGGTATATAGGTTGAGCTTGTGGGTTCCTCGTGACCTAGTGAGGTCCAAGTGATGGCTTTGAGCCTAAGTGTTATGGCTATGCATTTATGTGTTGTGGCAAGATGCCTACAGTTGCATATCCAAATCTTTCCTAAGACCTATGATGAGACTGATTATGACGTATAGAAGACTTGACCTGGTTTAGGTAGGATGGAAGTTCGGTTAAGCTACTTGTGATGTAACATGGACAATGTGACGGATGTGTATCTTCTACTAGTTGACAGTGAGCCTACTTGTAGAAGATTAGTATTATGTGAGTGCTCCCAACTTGCCAACTATCCTATAACTTGGACCTACTGGATTTGGGTTGTGACTCCAATGCCTTGGGAATATGAAATCATAGGTGGTTAGAATTGATTGGATTTGTTTTCACATGTAGGACGCCTGTGATGACTTCCAAGAATTATCGACGTGTATGGGCGCGTGGATAGCTGTTCTTGGATTGCATCACTAGGGTCTTG
>JAUPMG010123815.1:0-11364 GCA_031762675.1 Pachysandra terminalis | reverse complement strand
GACTCAGTTGTACTGGAGCTCTTCGGAGCCATTGAAGTGAGAAAATGAGTTTGACCGAAAGGGGGGGGAATGAATTGAGGTTTCTGGAGCTCTTCGGTGCCATTGAAAAGTGAATATGAGAAGAAAGGCTGAACCAGTTGGAATGATACACAGTTTCGCATCTAGATAGCGTTTACTTTTCTGTACTGCATACTTTGATATTAGTGTTAGTGCCTCTTGTATGATGCAAGTGACCTAATTCTCATCCTAAAAAATGATGCATTTAGTATAGGATAGTCTGTCTATTGAGAAAGACCCCGTGAGTATGGGAGAGCGCTTTACATACTTTAATTATATCTGGATGCCACAATTGTACACCACTTGCACCTTTCTATATACTACACTTTGTTCACAATTACACACAACCCAAAATGCTGAAGCATGAGTGAATACACTTCATAGTAGGTGTACTCATTCTGGCTTTTAGCTTATGTCTGTTGCTTTACTATTTTTCAGGCTCAGGAGCATAGACGTAAAGAGGAAGTCCGGAATGGGTGGCGCACTCTGATAGACTTAATGATTTAGTATAGACTAAGACTGCGAAAACCTAGAAATTATTAGATTTTAATTATAGGAATATTTTTGTTACTAATATCTTACTAGAACTGTTCGAACTTATGCTTACGAATCTAATTTTGTTAGCCACACCCGTAGAGATACGGGGTGAAGGTTGCACTTGAACTGGAAAACCTACGAAATCGGGAATTTTCGGTTCGGGTCGTGACAGATTTCATGGTTAGGCTAAGCTTAACAACCCTGCATTTTATTCATTTTATCATCTTCATTTTTTGTATGTGTTTGAGCATTATGCATCATATCATCCCTGTGCATTACAACTTTGTGTGTGTTTACCTTTCATCATCTGATTGTTGCATGGGCATTGGTTGTCCTCTTTGAGTGTGTATTTGTGATGCGAATGTGTTTAGTGATTGATTGCTTTGTGTTATGTGCCTCTTCATTCTTTGTATAGTGTTATGTAAACTGTTTGTGATAATGGAATTTTGAATGGGTGACCAAGTGATATAGTAATGCTATGAGTAATACTTATGTAGTGTTATTATAATTTGTAATACTAATTTAACAAAGTGTGCGACTCAATGTGTGTATTGTGGTTGTAGTCATGTTAAATTTATTAAATGATAATAATTAACAATATTAGTTACAACACAATAACTATGTCATCATGATAAATAGAAGCTTAGAACCACAGAAATAATATTAGTTAAAAAAATATGCAGTTGACAATCTTAAACTTTAGACTCAATATCTCCCTATTATGAAAGTGAACGTAAAGCAAAATCATAAATCGCTTGAGTAGGTAATCATATGAATATTCTCTGCAAACTAGTTCCTTTATATCATATGGTGAGATTTAAGATTGATTGTAATTATCAGTGTGTTGATATTAATGTTATAAATTTCACACTAACGCGATTGAAACTTATATACATAGATACCTTTCACTCTATTTGAAATTTATTTGATATGGAATTATAATAGTGAGATAACTTCATCCCATTGATGTATTATGAAATAGACTCTATTAGTCGTTTGAATATAGAATAGGGACAACTGTAAATTTCGGGACGGAATTCCTTTAAGGGGGTAGACTTTAGTGACCCATGTCTTTAAATTATAATTAATATAATTTAATTATAATTAGCAATAATATTCACTTACAACTAGTTATAAAGGGTTGTGTATCTAATTAACTGAACTAGTACTTAAATGTAATAACAACCAACCATACAGACCTATATGCTAATATAATAAATATTTTAGGTCACTAAAGTAATTTTAGAATTCCAGGAGATTTGGGTCTTGAAATGGGCGTGTGAGACAATGGGGATGGGGTTTTCTAATGACCAAGTCATTAGAGGTAGTTTAGACTATTCAATAGATTTAAATTTGAATTAAGGTTTGGGTAGAGGGAAGGGAACCGTGATCCCCACCACCTTCTAAAGTTGGGTATGTGGGATTGTGGGGAGTTTCCCACAACCATTCTCCCTTGCCTTGTATCACAAGAGTTTAGAAAGGGAAGAGAGGAAAAAGGAAATCTGGGTTTTTGATTGAAGAGGAAGGGAAGAGAAAGGAGAAGAAAGGCTAAGGAAAAGAGAGGAGAATGAAGAAAGCTAAAAGAGATCTAAAAGAAGAAGAAAGGCTACTAGGAGAAGATTGATGGGTGATCCATGGTGCTAGAAAGTTGCAGAAAAGCTTAGGATGAGAGGTAGGTATCATCCGGAGTTCTTACAGTAGTGGTTTTTATAAGATTGTGATGATTCTCTAGGAAGAAGCATCGAGATCCTTTAATGATGCATGTTGATGTACAATAATCCATGCTTAGATTTAGTTTTATTTCTTGATAAGAAAATATGAATTTGTATGCTTGAATCATGATTTTTATGTTGAACCTCATATGTATAATCCTGGTTTAAATCTTAGGTTTTGATTTTGATACGATGAATTGATGTTTGGTAGTATATTTGATGTTTCGTATGTGAAAGATTGTGAAATTTGAGGTTATGTGAAGTTGGGCACGAAACCCTTGGAAATCTAGAAAATTATGGGTTGAAAAATAACCCTTGGCAGAACTCTCGGTCCCGCTGATCCTTCTACTAGAATTAGATAATTTATTTAGTAATGTTTTGTGATGCCTCTGTTAGTTAGGAACACAACACAACAAGTTTGAAGCGATTCCGACATGTATTGAATTACTTATGACCAAAATACTGAACTGATGTTGAAGTTGAAACAAGCGTCGGCAGGTAGCTCGGCAACGACCGAGCTACTATCGAACTCAGAATGGTCCCAAATTTTTTGGGAAGCTTGATAATTGTGTCTTGGGGTTGCATGTGGTGTTGGATTGTGTGCGATACATGTGTAAGGTTTGTGCAACAAAGTGTGTTAACTGTTAGTTTTCAATATGAACTGACTTTGTATGGTGTGTTATATATGATATGTGAAAATGATTCTAAAGGGTTGTAGAATGTTATAAATTTATGATCTATTACGTATTTGTACATGTGGAAACGATGCTCGTGATGGCATCCAACGGATTGTTCGTGTGTATGGGCGCACGTGCAGCTTCTGATGGGTGTTATATATGGAAATCCTTGCGTTGAGAGTGGTGCTAGAAGCATTCACTGGGAATCGTTGTTTTGTGTGTGACTCTAGATGAGCTCACTGTTTGTTGTGTGGGGGTGGCTTTTCTACCTAGGGTTTCCCCTTGAAAGGAAAGAAGGTGGTTTTTCTACCTAGAGTTTCCCCCTAAAAGAGAAAGGATGGTGGCTTTTTGTAATGGCCTAAATCCACTAAACGAGTTTTTCCTTTTATTTATAATAATTATTTGAATATTTATCTTCCATGTGTTTTCATTGTTTTATGATTTAATTAGACTTAAGGGAGTTTCTGTAAATAACATTCAGATTGGGGGGGCCTTTGTGTTAATAACGATTTTTTGGGGTGAACTTTGTAATTAGTAACCTTAGACTCAAAGTTCAAGCGCACAACCATGCGTTGAATGAGTCAATGGGATGTGTCATGAACGTGGTTGAAGTGGGGAGTGAATGGGGGAATAGCTCCCTATTTCTCTAACCTTCCATATGAGTGAATCGGTCAATAGAAAGTCTGAGAGAGAGTTGAGATTTAAAGAGAAGAAGTTAGAGTGTCTAACCCTAGCCGAAATCTACAGAGAAAAACAGAAGAATAAGAGAATAAGAGGAGAAATGAGAGAAGTAGAACCAAATTTTTATCATTGTTTTTGCATAAAAAATTTGTAAGTTACCTATCCTGTTTGATTTCCATTGTATTCCATGTTATGTGTTGATTTTCTGAGAATAAAAGTATGTGTATCATGTGACTTGTGATCTCAATAATTTGTGGTATAGTATGTTAGTTTTCAGTTTTAAGAGAAAAGGTATATTGATCTATGCGATTTGTGATCTTAGAATTTTCTATGTAAAATGTTATTTTCTCCATGTTTAGATCTTTGGATTTTCATATTATGAAGGTTGTATGTGATTTACTAGTGATTAGAAGTGATTTTCCATGAAATAATCAATTTAAAATACCCAGAAAATACTGTGCGTGACTGTCAGTGGGAGCACCGGTACACTGGCAAGCCTACCGGTAGAGACTGTTTTATAGGCAAATATAGAGCATTGGTAACCACCGGTACACCGATGAGGGTACCGATGGATGCCTTTAGATCACAGAAAGTTGGTACCCACCGGTACCGACAGAGCCTTATTTCTAGGCATCATGAGACCCTCGGTACCCATCGGTACACTGGCAAGGGTACCGATAGGGGACTATTTTGGAGAAATTGGAGGGTTTGGATGGTCAGATTGATCCGGGCTTTTACAGTGTGATTATAGGGATCAAAGGAAGGTCATGGGCATGTGTTCCAACTAAGAGAATCTTCTTTGATGCCCTTCACACGAGTTGATCATAGTGAACACACTCCTCTGATTGGTCTTCAGCTTAAACTATAAATGGTGAATTCCAATGGATTATCTACGTGGATGGGCGCTTAGGTAGTTTCCGGGGGACTTTAACATTAATAATCTCTAAGTATTGGATTATGTGATTAGTAGATTGATTGTATAATACAAGGATGTGAATGATGGAATCCAATGGATTATCCGTGGGTATGGGCGCTTGGATAGTTTTCAAGGGAGACTATCATTTGGGTCTTACGATTTAATAATGCATGCATACTGTGTTTATGTGGAATGTTAAGTGTGCTCGGAAGGTGAAAAATAAGAGGTTGTCTAGACCTGTAGGTTGTAAGGCCTATGAAATAAGTTATGGGTTTCATAAGGTCGGCTGGACCTTGAGTATCGTACACTCATGAATTCAGTACATAGTGGCCTTCGTACCATGAATTAGCGCCCGAAACGAAGAGAGGACTGGCGGTCATTCCTGGTGACCTTTGTCCCGAACTATTGTGTGTTATAGAAGTGGCAATGAGAGACATTTAACACTACACATTCACATTAGACATTTCATCACATATCATTTGTATTCATCGTTTGAGCATACATTAGAGCATTTGTTTGACATACACTCATCATATTCATTTCACATTAAAAACTATCATACCGTATGCTTCTGAATCGATTTTGTTGTTTTTGTCAGTTATTTTATCATGTTATATAATGACGAATCGGTGACAGGATCGTGCTTACTGGGCATTCAAAGCTCACGTAACTTTTATGTTGTAGGTTGAGGTTGACATAATGGGATTTGTAGATGTATACTGTTGTCCCATGATTTGAACCTTATCGTGTATTATTTATCAGCTTGGTTGTAATAAACTCAGATGTGAGATTATATTTTACTGATGTAAGGCTCTTCTGAAGCCGGTTGACTTGATTGAATTAATTTGGATTATTGTTTTAGCTTCCGCAACTCTGTGTTTATGAATAAATTAAGTTTATTTCATCTTGAATCTTGGTTTGATACGACAATCTGCGGTCCAGAAAAGGATCCCAAAGGTCTCACCTTGAGATCCTTGCCATCCCACCTTGGGATTTGTGCTACAGGATCTGGGGTGTGACACTTATCTACCACGGGAAGTATTCTCGATTGTGACACTTTTTTAATATGGGAAGTATTTCCGAAAGAAAAGAAGGTGGTTTTTCTACTTAGGGTTTCTGCCTAAAAGAGAAAGTATTGAACACATTCCAGGAAGAGAGTTTCCTAGAGGAAGTGTGGATTGAATTCATGGTTTTGATTGGCCTAACACCCTTGCATACTTGCATCATTTCATATCATCATTTGCATTGCATCGTATTTCATTGTGTTCTTGATTGTGTGTGCTCATCATCTGTGTGCTCATAGCATCATTTGCATGTAGTGAATTGCATTGATTGTTGTGTAATTGTGGTGTATTGTATGTTGTGTGACTAAGTGTTTGACTTTGGTGTGACGCGTGATTGCCATGTGAACTACTCATTGATGTGTGAATGTGATTTTTTGTGTTGTTAATGGTATGATGATCAACAAGAGTGAAATGACACTATTGATAAGGTGCCACGGGAGTTGGCAGCTTTGGATATGGGTATGTATCATGACAGAGTGCATGAGTACATGTAGTCTATATGGCTTGTGTATATATGTGTGGCATGACGGAGTTCATGATGATATTGATAATTTCTTAAGATGAGCATGATGATGAATTTGATTATGACTATGATTATGATGATGAACATATGAAAGCAATAACATGATATTAAGATGAGTGATAAATTGCATGAATTAAGCTGTCTCATTATATGATTATGAAAATAGTTGCTATAATTACTTTAAATTATTCCTACTGGGCCTCCAAGCTCAACCCTTATGTTTAATAGTTGTGTTTTGACCCTTAATGGGCAGTAACAATGTAAATGTTGGTTTGAATTCGGATTTTATTTATGATGGTTAAATTTTGGATAATGAATTGAGTTAAATTTTATCAGACGTCCGTTGTATTTAGTATGCTCTGTTGTATCTCGGGTTATTTGTTGGTTTGGTTGCATCCATGGTTTTGGATTCGAAGGTCATTCCCTTGGAAATCCTCGAGATCATATATCTCGGAGCTGGGGGCGTGACACCTCGAGTGTGCTCTGTCCTTCTCACCACTTACAGAGTCCAAACCTCACATCATCCAAATCATACCTACAACTGTTCTGCTCGGTTAACCTTCGGTTCGTCGAGACTCCCCTTTCGGTTAGCCAATGTACTTCTTCAGTTAACTGAAGATACCAGTGCAAAACTCAATTTTTAGAAGTAGCTGTTGAAGTGTCTTTGGTTAGCCGAGAAGCTTCTTCGGTTAGCTGAAGGACATCTTCAGTTAACCAAAGATACCAAAAAATTCATAACATCATACTTTTTCTAGATATTCCATCTTTTCAATTCATTTTAATTCAAACTCATTAATATCGAAACAATTCGAAAAACCTTCAAAACTCATTGTTACACTAACCGAATTTATTTTTTAGATTATCACATAAAACATAAGGAAATAAAACACATTAAAACCCAACTTTTGATACTTTTATGAAATATCTAATTCAAAAACATGTTGAAAATATAACCTTAAGATCCCTATTAACTTCAACATACTTGAAAACCCATCTATATCAATTTTACATAAAACATATGCATTAGTTTATTCACAAATCATATAAAATACATAATGTTTTATCTAAAAAACTTACTTGGTAATTATTACTTACCTTAGGTCGAAATTCATCACAAACATAACCTTCCTTCTAGTGGTAAACCCTACTCCTTAGCTCTAAACTACTTAAACATGCAATGAAAACCCATCTATATCAATTCTACATAAAACATATGCATTAGTTTATTCACAAATCATATAAAATAAATAATGTTTTATCTAAAAAATTTGGTTGGTAGTTATTACTTACCTTAGGTCAAAACTCAGCACAAACATAACCTTCCTTCTAGTTGTAACCCCTACTCCTTATCTCTAAACTAATCCTCAACATTCACAAAGTCTTCCCTGAACTTCCCCTTTGAAGTCTCCTCAATTATACCTTACTTTACTTTGATTTCTAACTTTGCCTCTTAGGTTTCTTCTTCTTCTTCTTTTCCGCAGAATTTTAGCTTCTACTAGACTAACAATCTATTTACTAGCTTATATACTTATTTAGTTAATAATATAATTAACTTACTAATAACTAATTAATCTACTAACTTATATACTTAATTAGTAATATCATTAGCTTACAAACCGTATATTAATTTGTTAGTTAATACTAATCAATTTATATCTAAAATTACTTTAGATAATTTGGATTAGTGTTAATTAAAATAGATTGATCTTAATTTAATTAGAATAATGCTCAAGCTTCTCTCTAGGGACATTTGTCCCAAATCTAGCCTAGATCCTGCCACGTGTCGTGCGTAGGCCTAGGTTATATTTTAACTATGCTTTAATGGAATTCTTGTGAATATTGAGTTTAATTATTAAATTTACTTTATAACTTATTTACAAGTTTTCTATTTATTTAATTACATCAATATCCCCTTGATTTGTTGCTCACCTCTAGTCTTTCCATGGTTATTAACCAATGAGGTGTGAACAACTTGGTAGCTTACTAATTAATTCATATAACTTATGTTTAACTTAATTAATAGTATTTAGCCTATATGAATCACACTATATTAATCACATTAGATTAATTAATATTCATATAAGTTCTTATAATTAATCATAGTTAATATATACACAATCAATTCTAAATGATAATATAATATTTCTTCTAATATCTCACTTATTATCAATTCATCTCTTACATGTTCACTCACTAATTAATTCTAATTAATTACTTAATTAATTATATACTTAATATCAAAGAATAAACACACCTTCAATATGCTTATAGATACACTTGCATATTTACAAACAAAATCTTACTTCATTAATTATATACTTATTGTCTAATTAAATATATGTAGTACTAATCTAGATTCAGGTCACTACAAACACTCTTAGTCCACCATGGACAGGAAGATTCTTTATCTAATACTAACCATTCAATATTTCTTAGAAAGCTTCTTCATATAATAATATTTATGCCATTAGAGCGGTCCACTCTAAAAAGAAAGTTGGTGTCATGATACTCATTCAAAAGAAGCTTGACTCAATAAGGCCATCCACGTCTGCAAATAATAAAGATTTCTTCCAATATTATGTTTAGTAGTAATTTGGTCACAATAAGGTGATTGTATAGCAAAGACCACTTTAAGAGTTTGAAATTGAGATAAATTGCCTACGATAAACCGTTGCAATGTCTCTGGCATCAACTGCATCATGCCACATACGCCCCATGAAAAGTTGGTGTCACAATAATCATTCAAAAGAAGCTTGACTCAATAAGGACATCCACAATTGCAAATAATAAAGATTTATTCTAAAGATTTCTTCTAATAATATGTTTTAGTAGTAACTTTGAAGGTTACAAGAAGGTGATTGTAGAGCAAAGACTACTTTAAGAGTCTGGAATGGAGAGAAATGTCCTGTGATAAACCCCTGCAATGTCTCTGGCATCAACCACATCATGCCACGTATACACCTATGAAATTAGTATTATGTTGTTCCGAATAAAATGGGTTATGGTTTAGGGTTGATTATGGCTCAGGGCTTTTATATTGATAGGTTAACAGTTTCATGGGCGTGTATATGGCATCATGTGGTTGATGCTGCGGAGATATCGTATGGTGTTATCACAAATGATTTTAACCCGATATATGTGCAGCATTATGAGATAGTCTTGAGGATAACCTACTAACTAGCACAAAATATGTTATGTCACATTAGAATCAGTGACAAGCACTTTATGAGTACTCTTAGTGGGAGAGCTATAACTTTCATATATGCCCCAAAGTTTGTTGGTTTTGATTGCCAAAACCTGTAAGAGAATGATTTTCATGCATATTCTATATCGATCAATATTGTTATAAATTGAATTGGGGGTAAGGCTCATCAAATCCTCTTGTAATTACATTTTGTTATTAATATACATGTTGGGATCATTGCCTCAACCCCCTCCCACCATTGGAGTGCTAGTGTATATGGCTAATTTATCCTATGGATTTTTCAAAAGAAAGAGAAAGAGAAAGTGAGAGAGAGGCAACGGCTACTGATTGATGCACATACACCTAAGTGATATTCTGAAAACTTGCAATGTCTTCATGAGCATCAAGTTCAATGAGGAGCCTCCATCTAAGAATTCCTCTTAAGTTCAACTCCATTTAATCAAACAATTGGCATAAAAGAGTCAGTTGTGTGGTGGCACAAATTCAATGTCAGCATCTGTGAAAATAATAGCATCTATAGTCGTTTGAAATTTCTTCTGAAGGCTTCCTTCTACTTCAAAACATTTTTCACCATACTCTTCGGATACATTCACAATAGCATGAGTCATGGCTTAATAGGTTACAACACTGAACCCCATCCTGTTGAAGGACTTAGAACATTTAGGACTATTTTGCAGCATGTTAGCAACCATTTCTCCTTTTTCATAGAAAAATTGACTTCCTCGTGTATTTTACCACCTCGTTGATATTCTTCTTAATCCTCCCTTAGCCATGAGTATTCATCATAGAACCACCTATTCCTAGCCATAGAAGCCACTTCTTTTCCCAAGCGCCTTGGAAAGGTGTTCTTGTGAACAGATGTTTGGAGGTTTCTATGCAATTTAATCTCTCCTTTTCTCAACTTCTCATGAAATATACTATGCAATGACCAACAACCCATGCTAATGTTGTATGAACTTATGATATTTACACCATCTCTGACTTCTTATGTCTTCAGGAGTCGGAGGTCTTTTAGGCACTGAAGCCTTGACCACTCCATCCTTCAATTATTTTTCCAGTAGCTCCTCCACAACATCAATACCACAAGGAAAAGGAGGGGACACTTCAATCATTGATCGCTCTTTTTTTCTTCATACTTCAGAGCTGTTGTGTCGTCATTTCTCTTTGTTTTTTCACCTTCAACTACCATAACATGCTGTCTCTCTTTATTTCTTTTGTACCACCTTCTTTCTATAGGTTTTCGAATTGAATAACTTGTTATTCTTGCATCTTCATATAACTTCATAAAGTTTGTGATTCCCAAGTTTCTTAGAAAACCCTACATTTTTGAAGCATGTAGCTAATGTATAATTACTCTAACTTCTCTTCTGAAACTGGCTTGTAACATGTGTAGTTTTACCCAGCCAATGACTTGGAAAATTCTCTCAACTTTATGTCATCATGCTTGCATAGGCTCTAAGTATATCAGTAAAATGTCTAATGTGCTCTTTAACACTTCTATCCTTCCCATTGTATAATGGGAATGTGAGGTTGACATACCTTGGTGGTTAGGGTTTAATAATGCTAGAAGTTGAGCATGGAGGTCTAAGATCCTATAATTTTTATTGGGAGTACTTGTAATTATCTTTTCTATAGGGGTCATTTTTCTTATTTTATAGGGCTTAACGTGTTAAGTTCCTAATTATTTCCCGATAGGATGGGATGCATAAATTGGCTACTATGCACCTACACCTTATCATTTTTCTTAAGTTTTTAATCTATGTCCTGGATCATGTCTTAGCACAAGACAATTGATCCAAGGGTCAGGGTTTAACTTAGGGTAGTTAATCAACTAACCTATTTGTCACGCCTCAAATCCGGCTCGACTTCCCATGTGGAAAGGGCACGCATTTCAAGACGCGACCTTCGAGATTCATAACTGGACCGCGGATTCGCATCACACAAGGCATGAGACAACTCAATTTAATTCATAAAAGCAGAGTATAGATAGCG
>JAUPMG010123814.1:4080-22373 GCA_031762675.1 Pachysandra terminalis | reverse complement strand
TGATTGCTTGTCGCTTTAGGAATGCATCGGGATCATTTCTTCTGATAAAAGACAAGAATACGTAGATCAGGCGAACACCTAAGTCTAAAGTTGTGGGCCTCGTGGGTCCACTTTGTCGCCGCCTACTTATCCAAATCTAGTTTGGTATATAGGTTAGTATTTAAGAGCTGTTACGATGCATCTAAGCCCATCGTATCTAATAAATGTATGGCATACATTGATAATGTGGGGTCCAGGACTTAGAGAGTTGGCAGAAATTATGATCCACTTTAAGAATCTTTTTAACAAGGTAATAATGAAGCCCTATCAAAAGAGATGATGCTGGCCCACCAATCGGTGAATTCAAAGGTTAAGATCAGTGGGTTGCATGGTTAGTGTATAATCATAATCATGCTTGTTTGAATCTCAAAACAAATGCCCAACAGGAAATATCTAACCGTATCTTAACTAGAAATCAAGGGTTAAAGTTGAAAGTTATGACTCTAATGAGTGTCATTGATTTTTTTTTTTTGATATTTGTAACAACTATATTAATTTTAGGGTAAATTTTACGAACATCCCTTGAGGTTTGGTATAACACCCATATACCTCGCCTATCCTTCTCAAAACGAAAAATGCATCCCTCTATCATCTCCATTCGGACATAAACCACCCCTACACTAACGACACTAACAGAACTAATGGAAATCATCGTTTTTACATGTTTAGACTATTTTGCCATTGTATTTAAACCTACTACACCACCACCACTACCCCACCGCCACTACCACCACCACCACCACTGCCACCAGCACCATTGGGGGTGGGGGTGGGGGTGGAGGGATGATGGGGGTGGTGGCGGTGGTAGTGGTGGTGGTAGGTTTAAATATAAGGGAGTCTAAAACATGTAAAAATTGATGATTTCCATCAACTTCCGAGGAGGTCTATGTTCGAATGATGATAGTTGAGGAGATGTATTTGTTCTTTTGAAAAGGATAGGAGAGGTCACCGGTTATTATGGTGGGTCCCCCATGGACACATGTTAGGCTCATGTGCACCTATCAAGAGCCAAACAGGGTTTCTATTAACAAAGGATTCGCCTCCGTGGAGTTATAAGTAACCTGAACAGAGCACTAAATTTGAAAATAACCTGTGATCCAGAGTACCTTGAGCGTTTATATATACAAATTGTATTTTATGTATAAAGGTATTTCAATTTTAATTCTTATGTTCAACTATATATACAAGAGAAAATACATAATATAAAAAACATCTCAAATCCATTGCCCATTCTCGGAATGGCCACTGCTTTACTACAGGGGAGAGGATGCCGATGAACA
The DNA here is from genome assembly GCA_031762675.1 of Pachysandra terminalis. Lineage (NCBI taxonomy): Eukaryota > Viridiplantae > Streptophyta > Magnoliopsida > Buxales > Buxaceae > Pachysandra > Pachysandra terminalis. Next base: position 21,054 of record JAUPMG010123814.1, on the reverse strand, counting down.
TCTGTCTTCAGTAGGTGGAGAACATCAGGCACAAAAAGAAGACTGATGAACATGGAGGCGTTATCGAAGTGATAGCGGTCGCGCGAGCAGGCCGGATAGGTGTTCGTGAGATGGCCGATTGCACCTCCAATTGCTCAAGCAACTCGATCAGACTATGTGGTTCGTTGCCTGGGATCAAAATTCGAAACTCCCAAAACTGTAGACTATTATTGCTCTCAACATTGGTAAGCTCTTCAGGTCTGCATGTGCGACCACAACCACTGGAACAAGAAGAACCTTTGCTCATCAATCAATCCGGTTTGAGTATGTTGCTCTCAGCCTCAGGCTGATCACACTCCTGCCCCTCGAGAAGCTTTTCTCATCCCCAACAGGGAAGAGGCAAGAACATGAGGCCCTCATCATCGGTCTAGACATCTTGACCGAACTAGTATCGACTACTGTCGAGGATTCCTAAGATGCATGCCTCGGGGCCCATAGGAAGTTACTGTTGGAAAGTCATGTCATTCGGCCTGAAGAATGCCGGAGCAAGCTGGAACGCATGTTCTTGCCTCTTTCCTATTAGGGATATGATAATCATTCTAGCTCTAGAAGATTGTCCCATCTCTGACCCATCGAAGATAAAAGTCCATGGTGCGAGGTACACTTGTAGAAGTCCAAGACCCTCTTGAGGAACTCAAACTAGGTGACGATGAGGACCGATGACCCGTCTATATGTAACTGAATTGAACAGTTACATAGGCGATCAAGCCACTCTATAAAAGACAAAAGACTTGTTTTTTCCAAACCCCCTCCAAACGCATCAACAACAAACTCAAAAGCCAGTGCAACCCTACATCTCAGACCTCTAAGTCTCTTATCCTCCTTTCGTTCATGGACTTTGGACATGAGAAGTCTGACCTCGGCCTGGTCGAGACACCTTAACACACCACGCACCCGTGCCAGACGAGCGTGCCACCCGCCACAACCGCGCAAGAAGGGGGCCTGGACGAGAGAACATACCCTACAATATAATGACTTGTACCTCACGATGTATGGGCTTGTACTTCACTATAGAAGAACTTGTACCTCACAATGAATAAACTTTATCTCGTCATAGAGGGACTTGTACCTCATTATGAATGAATTTTATTCCCCATCATAAAATAAACTTGTACCTCAAGATGAATGAACTTGTTCTTCATATATAGGTATATGGCAATGAAACGGGTTTGGGTTGAGTTTTGACAACCCCTACCTAAAGGTGCTTCTCTAATGCCAAACTTGCTCCTAACCCTTTCGGAGCGGTAGTAGGGTGGGACGGTTTTGAGTCAGTTGTAAGGTTTATTAAAATAAATGTTTTTAAGTTAAATCTTTAATCTTTAAATATATTTACTTATAAAATAAATATTTTATATAAAATTGTATATTTAAAATATAGGTGAATGACAATAGGTCGAGCTGAGCCAAACCCAAACCTCACATGTTACCAAATCTTAACCATTAAGGGTGAGATTGGGAAAGTTATTCCTTTTAACCCGTTCCACGATCATCACGATTCAAATAACTAGACTTGTATTTGAGAGTAAATAAAATATATTGATCATTTTAACTTCAATCATGTCTCTATCATATAATAAAAAACTATTCCATTATTTTATTCAAAGTTATAAAGGATGTATAATAAGCATATTCTTTTAAACAAATAAGCTATATAGATAATTTTCCCTAGTTTTTTTTTTTTTTTTTTTATCCCACTTGATACTCTTTATTTGGCCTCAGACTTCAACGGTTCAACCCGGTCAGGAAGTGATTTGCTTTGACCACCATTTGATTAGGCTGACCAGATAAACAGTTGCTATAAAAAAAAAAAACAGAGTAGATAAACAGTTACATTTTTTTTTTGGTGAGAAATAAACAGTTTCATTTAAAAAAAAAAAATGCAAAGTATCAATAGAAGTTGAATTTCTTTTAACATTTTCTTCTACTATTATCTTTTGGCCGGAAATATAGAATGTAAAGTGGTGTCACGAGAAAATATACACCGCGCTAATGAGCTTTATCAAATAAGCTGTCCCATGTAAAATATGTGTCAATTATGTTTTCAAAACGAGAGGAGACTTTTTGGCTAACAAATCAAAGATTATTGTGTTGATCATGTTAAGTTGCTTGCAGCTCGTATTAAGTGTTAGATTTGTATGAAAAGTTTATTTTCAAGAAAAACATGTAGAAGGAGATTCGATTTTAAAGATGGGATGCTATCTTTCAAAGAAGGATATTTCAAATCCACTTTTTTTTAGAAGTCTTTGATTGGATAATATTTATTAGGAATGTTCTCAATTAATAAGCTCCATATCCTCTCGTGTTAAAAGAGCAAGAAATTATGTGGCTCATGTTTTGGCAAAGTGTCATAAATTTGAAGTTATTGACCAAATTTGGCTAGATATAGGTAACATTTTTCAACAAGTCAATTTTAGTGAATGAAATCTTATCGTATTTTCATCAAAAAAATAAAACTTTATCAATGTTTAACAATTCAATAGTAACTTGGAAAGCTTAGACAAGGTATTTGTAGGGCTACCAACAGATCAAATCAGGGCATATCCAAATTTGATTTGATTTAAAGTCATATCGAACCAGATCATACTTTATCAAATCGTTCAATCATAAATCTCTTACCAAATCCGATTAATTTTGTATCGGATTTGAATAATTATCGGATTTGAATAATTATATCGGATTTGAATAATTATACATTTAAACTTGTAGTCACCTAATATTATACATTCATACATGTGTATATCTGTCATATAAATATTATATATTTATATATACATACAAATAAAATCGGATTAAACTCTTATCAAATCGAATCAACCTATATCTGAATTTGATACGATTAAGAGTTTGATTGAATCAGATTATAAACCCTTACCAAATCCGCTTTATTCAGATCGAACTTGGATCGAATTCGGATCATAATCCGATCCATTGAGAGTTTGGATCAAGGTTTCAAGGATTGAACCGATCTAGTTGGTACTGGGATTGGCCAGGACCGGTCCTGTCCTAAGCCCCGATACAACTGTTGTATCGTGGGGCTTTGGACCAGACCGACACAACCGATACCAGTATGGACGGACCAGTCCAACCGGTTCGATGCTTTTTTATTTATAAATTGGATCGTCTAGACCAGTATCAATCTGGAACGGTCTGGCATCGACCAGTCCTGAATCCTGACTAATACGACCGAACAAAGTCCCGACTGATACTGATGATGAGCAAATTTGAATGACACCTAACAAGGTCAATTATGTAATTACATGCTGCATTATGAATTAAGAATATATATTCAAAATTCTATACGCCCACTCTGGTTGAGAGAATATTTTAGTGAGTAGTTCATTTCGAAAACCCATTTAACATGGGAGGATTATTCGAAATCAGTATACACTTAGAGGGTCTACTTTAGATAAACCTCAAATCAGTATTCTTTTGAAAGACAACTTTCAAAATACTATATTACCTTAAATCTTATATATAAGACATTAAGGAGTTCTATAGTTTAGCCATCTCGAGAGGGCCAATTTGCCATCTATAGGTTAACCACCTCGAGAAGGTCAATTCATCATCTATAGGTTAACCACCTCGAAAAGGTCAATTCGTCCTCATAATATCTCATATAAAGAGGTTATCAGCATAATGCCATTTTTATGATGTGTTTCGAAATAGTCATTTTCAGGCATTTCGAGATAGCATCTCGAAATGACCAGTTTATTATCCCAAAGTCATACCACTGTTAGGAATAACCATGTAAGTAAATAGAAGTCAACTTTCGAGATGGTTACTCGAAATGCTCATCATGAAAACATAAAGTTATGAATTATAAAGAAACACTCCCTGACATTCTTTACTCTTCGAAGTTGGTAAATTCGAAATCACTCATTTAAAGTATATGGGGAAATAAGCATTAGAACTTTAGGAATGGAGGGCTAGCGAGGTAAGTCCTATTAAGATCTTCAAAGATCTTGAAGCATTACTTGAATCAACATAGAACGGTAACGTATCATTAATTTTATAGCGACATATTCATTACTAATCCAAGCGTTTCGAATACATTCATTGAAATGTTGCATTCTTTGAAGAAGCGTTTTCAACATTCAAATCAAAACGCTTATATACATTGATGAAACGTTATGAATATATTGAATGAGACATTGCAAACGGTTGAGTAGTGATTATGAGGCTATAAAAAGGTCAACGATACACTAGAAAGAGGGATAGTATTCCTTGCATTTGACATCCTCTTAGAATCAGCAGAGTTTGGTTTTGAGAATCCTCTTTCTGAATTAAGTTATGTGTAGACCTTTCTGTTCATTCTTGATTGATCTCTGTTCTTACACCCAGTTCCATCCCATAAGGAAATCTTACATTGGAACGGTCATTCTTTTGATTTAGGCCAGTGTAAGCAAGTGTTCGAACTCTTTGTTCCTCAAACCAATTACGACAATTGACATTTTATTGTCCAATTGACTTATTTACCGGTTTGTGCATCACCATTTTTGGCGACTCTGTTGGGGAGCTTGAATTGTTTCCCTTCTTTTGTATATGAGATCAGTCTAAAGTCACTCAAAATGGCCCCAGAACTTCCTATTGTCAATACTACCGGGATCCAGGATCTTCTTGTGGATCCTACTGCTAACACAGTTGATCCGTCAACTGTAACTGCTGCTACAACGTCAACAACACCGTCTACTTCAAATACATCGCTGTCATCTGAGGTAGCCATGTTAGAAAAAATGGCAGCCATGCATCCAGAGATGATGGCTTTGCTGGCTCATTAAGAAACTACTCAAGCAATTTCTCAAGCAAGCCCTACACCATCAATAACCGCTGCTACCAATATTTTGAGAGAGGAACCTATCAAGCCTACTTTCGAAAATCGTCCTGGTATTTTGCCATCACAGGTAATTTCACCACCGACAATTGCCACACCATCCACTTTACCAACCCTATCATCTACTCCTCATTTTGCTATTCTTGAGGAAGTGGAATCTTTTCTGAAGAAGTCACAAACTCGAGATCCCGAATGGGTCAATAGTCACTATCGCCTACCATACTCTCTTTCGCTTTTAAGCAAACCCTATCCCAAGAACTATGTGAGTCATAAATTCCCTAGATTCACTGGCCAAACAGGGAAGTAAAGGAGCACGTAAGTCGTTTTATTGAGGCTTTGGGGGCTCATGCCTCAAATAATGACCTCAGATTGAGAGAATTCTCGAAATATTTGACAGAAAAGGCTTATACTTGGTATAATAACCTCAAAATAGGTTCTGTGGATACTTGGGAGGATATGGCTGCCATTTTCCACAAGCAATTCTTCATCACTGAAGAAGTATATACCATTGTTGATCTAAGTAGAGAACATCAAAGCTATCTGAGAGTCTAGTGGAATATGTTAAGTGATTTTGAGACTTGGTAATGTCTTGTATGGAAACAGTGGCTGAAGATCAGTTTGTTGAATACTGTATCATTGGGATCCTCCCTGAATACATAATTCATATAGAAAACTTGGGTATTACAAGTTTTACCAGATTATATGAGGCAGCTCGAAAAGTTAGTGTTTCAATGCTTAGCATTGTTAAGAAGAGCGAAAGGAAAGGAAATGAAAATATCTTGATCGAAGATAGTCCTTCTAAGAAAATGAAGAATAATGAGAATAAGATCGAGATCCTCCACGTGTGCCAGATTGTACACCGGCTCAGTTCAACATTTTGTTTGATAATTGGGTGAAAGATAACCGTGTCAAAATTCCTACCCCGAAGAGAGTGCCATCAGCAAAAGATCAGGGTAATCCAAAATTCTGTAAGTTTCATCAGACTTATGATTGCTATTCCATGAGGATAATTTACTACCTTCGAGTAAAGCTGAGCGAGATTGAGCTACAATGCGAAAATGTGCATACTGATCCTTTGCCTAATCACAAAGGCAAATGGGCTACTGTCAACGTTATTGTCTCTTAAGTGAATAGAGACATTGTCTATCCTCCAATGATAGATTTTCTGAAGTATTAGAGGCTCGAGGAAAGCATGAAAGAAATATGCCTTTTGAAGTCTAAACAAACAACCATTTGGGCATACGCTCAAAGGCTCTCATTGCGAGAGGCAGAGGAAGAATGTGCCAATGTTGTATCAGAAGAATGTCTAATAACTTTTGGACCAGAAGACATGATGGTTTCATATGAAAACCATGGAAAGGCCCTTTACTTGAACTCTGTTCTACAGGGCGTAGATATTCGAAGATTCTTGGTGGATGCAGGGTCTTCTTTGAACATCATTCCAATTGGCATTCTGAAGGCCACTGGAGTTTCATCCGAAAGGGTGATTCCACAAGCAATGAAGATCTACGGCTTTGATGCTTGAAGTCAATATGCCCTGGGTCATGTGACTCTCGAACTACAGGTTGGCCCGTATAAATATCCAACTTTGTTTCATGTGTTGGATAGCGAGCCAACATATCATATTTTGCTTGGAAGACCATGAATCCACAGATGTAAGCTTGTTCCCTCAACTTATCACCAATGCTGCAAAGAGATTCGAAATGGAAAGATGGTTCGACTCATCGTTGATCCATGCCCATTCGACCAGCTCGAAGTTCATCTAGTGGATGCTGCCGAGTCTAATGAACTTGCACCAGCTAGTGAATGCCAGGTTTCTTTTCCTCGAGGAATATATCTTCCAGCATGGCCAACACTCCAGGATAATGCTGATATGCTTTTATCTGAGTCTGGACCTTCGAAGAGGACGATCAAAGAATAAAGAGCAAGAAAAAGAAAAGAAAGAAGTAAAGAAAATGTAAGCTGTGTCTGAAATAACTGTTGAACATCTAGCCTCAAAAACTCGTTGCATTCGAGTTGTCACACCTAAAGGGCGAATCATATATCGTTTGTGGTCTGAATCAGATCAGCAAGGAAAGGAAGATACTCTTTCGAAAGCTATTTCGAAGGGAATAACAATTAAGGAGCCTGAACATCCCATCTATTGCTGAGATATTTAAAGTAAAGTACGAGATTCAGGAACCACCATAGCAATTAGAAGATAGTGTGACGAAGTCTGTTCTCGAAACCATGGAGGAAGTTAATTTATCAGAGCCAGGGGAAGAGAAGAAGACTACTTTCATTAATGCTAACCTATCTCCTGAGGGGAAGGAAAATCTTGTAATCCTGTTGAAAGCTAATAACGATGTGTTTTTTTGGTGCTACGATGACGTGTGGATTATATCCTCAATTAGTCACGCATAGGTTGCATTTATCTCCTAATATTAAACCTGTCAAGCAATCATCTCGAACCTTCAAGCTCGAAATCGAATTACAAATCAAAGCAGAAATTGAGACACTCTTGAAGGCCGGTTTCATTAAGCCAATACAACATCCAACTTGGCTTGCGAATGTTGTACCTGTGAAGAAAAAGAATGGACAAATCCAATGATGCGTCGACTTTCGAGATCTCAACTAAGAAAGTCCTAAAGATGAATTTCCATTGCCAAATATATATCTTCTTATTAATGATACAGCAGGGCATGAGATGTTTTCCTTCATGGATGGTTATAGTGGTTATAACCATATCAACATGCACTATGTGGATGCTCAAGACACAGCATTTCAAACTCGCTTGGGTAACTTTCATTATACAGTTATGCCATTTGGATTGAAGAATGCTGGAGCAACTTACCAGCGAACAATGATTACTATCTTTCATGATGTGATGCATAAAGAAGTAGGGGATTATATGGATGATATTGTGATAAAATCCAATGAGTGTTCTCAACATCTCAAAGTTCTACAGAGGGTTTTTGAACGTTGCAGAAGCTATAAGCATCGAATGAGTCCTGCCAAATGTGCTTTTGGGGTGACTGCTGGTAAGTTCCTTGGTTTTGTTGTTCACAGACAAGGAATTGATTTAGATCCCACCAAGTCAAAGGAAATTCTCAAAATGACCCCTCCCATAAATCAAAAGCAATTGAAGTCTTTTTTGGGAAGAGTTTCTTACCTTCAAAGATTTGTCCAAGGCCTTTCAGCATACATATCTCCTTTCCCGGTGTTACTTTGAAAAGGAGTATGGACATCAGAATGTCAACAAGCTTTCGAAAATATCAAGAATCTCTTAAAGCATCCTCATACCATGGTCGCACCAATCCTAGGAAGATCACTTCGAGTGTATTTGGCTACTTCAGATGATGCTATTGGAGGATTATTAGTTCAAGAAGATGGTCAAGGATTTGAGAAGCCTGTGTATTATATCAGTAGACTTTTGCGTAGGGCAGGAGTGACATATTCTCAGGTGGAAAATTTTTGCCTTGCTCTATATCATGTGACTCGAAAGTTGAGACATTATCTCTTAGCATGTCCCATTGTTTTAATCACTCGCTCAAATCCTATTAAGTATTTGTTATTACAACCCATACTACTTGGGAGGTATGCCAAATGGTTGCTGCAATTATCAGAATTTGACATTACTTGTGAGAATCCCAAGGGGATTAAAGGACAAGTAGTAACTGACTTGCTTGCTTCCTGTTCAAAAGTTCAACGAGAGGAAGAATTTTCTGAGATCAAAATTAATTCTAAAGAAGATCAAGAATGGCAAATGAAATTTGATGGATCATAAAATTCGAACAGAGGAGAAGTTGGGATAGAATTCACTTCAAATGATGGTCAACACCTATATTATTTTCAGGTTAGACATTGTATGTTCCAATAATATAGCAAAATATGAAGCTCTACTTATTGGGTTGATCATGGCAAAGTAGATGGGGATGCAAAGATTATGAGTTTTTGGAGATTCTAAAGTTATCATTTCTCAAATTAATGAAGACTTTGTTGTCAAGGAACAAGAATTGGTGCCTTATAGAACAACAATTCGAGCAGTAATGAGAAAATTCGATGAATGTATTTTAACTCATATTCCAAGAGCTAAAAATCATCAAGTAGATATTTTAGTCAATCTTGGAAGCAGATTAAGTTTGAATGAAGATACTCAACAAATTGAAGTCATCTAAAAGATCTTGCCAACAATTTTGGATCCTGAAATTGAAAAAGAAGATATCCCTTCAACTGACTGGAGGCATGCCATATTACATCAGCTTCAACATTCAACTTCCATTTTCGAAATTCCTATACGAAAATTAGCAAACTTTGTTGAGGTGGGTTATATTCTATATTTCAAAGCTTCGAACGGAGTATCAATTCAGTGTATTGGGACTGAAGAAGCACAGAAAATTCTCAGTGACATACATGAGAAGACTCTATCCCTCTATACAGAAGGCTGCAAAGATTTGGAGTATATTGGCCAACTATGTCTTTGGATTCTTCGAAACTACAGAAAAGCTGCATTGGTTGTCAAAGCATTCTTGATATCATTGAGGTATGCCTTATCTTTGCAGAAGAAGAAGATTGGAGAAGACCTTTTATTCAATTTTTGAGGGATGGTTTTCTACCTAATAATGCACATGAAGCTCATAGAATTCGAAAAAGAGCTACTCGGTTTCGTTTCCAGGAAGGCCACTTATTTTGAGTAAACATGAATGAAAGTTTACTTAGATGTCTTGATCTTCAAGAAGCAATTATTGTACTTCAAGAAGTACACTCAGGAGAATGTGGAACTCACCAAGGAAAAAGGAAATTGTATGAACAACTTCGTGACATGGGGTATTATTGTCCTACTATGAAAGATGACGCGTTCGAGTATGCTAAGAAGTGCTCGAGATGTCAAATACAAGAAAATATTCCAAGACGGCACCCTCGAAGCATGCAATCGATAATTACTCCATACACATTCCACACTTTGGGGCTTGATTTGATTGGTCCAATCAATCTTCATAGCAGAAGGGGACATTCATGGATTTTGGTGGCGACTGAATATTTCACTAAATGGGTAGAAGCTACTGTTTTAAAGAGAGCAATCAGAGTTGCTATGATTCAATTTATTAAAGAAATTGTTATTGCTCAAGGAGGAGTGCCTCGAAGAATCATTACTGATAATGACTCTTCATTCTTAAACCGCCCAGTTCGAGAGATGTTTACGAGGTATAATATCATACACAACAAGTCTACTCGATATTACCCCCAAGGCAATGCTCAAGCAGAAGCCACAAACAAGACTCTGATCAGACTGTTAAGTAAGTTAACATATGATCATCTTACTCAGTGGCATGAGCATTTACTCAATGTGTTATGGGCATACAGAGTATCTAAGTCGAGCTACAATGGCGACCCCTTTTTCACTGGTATGTGGAATGGAAGCAATTTTACCTGTTGAAATGCATATATCATCAGCTCGAATACTTCAAGCTACGGAAATGGATTGGGATACTCATGATCTAGTTGTAATTCGAATGCAACAGATAAATGATTTGGGTGAAAGAAGACAACAAGCCCTACCAAACAACCTGCAATACCATCAAGTGATTTCGAGAGCCTATCAGAAGAAAGTGTCTCCTAGAGATTTTCAAGTTGGTGAACTAGTATTTCGAGCCTCATTCTATGAAAGGAGCAACACTATTAAATCCAAATTTGCACAAAGGTGGGATGGACCCTTTGAAATTATTGAGGCATATTCCTCAGGTTATTATAAAATTGTTTTACTTGAGGAGAATGCACAAGAAGAATTAGTCAATGGAAAGTGGCTACATCATTATTATTTTTGAGAAAAGTAATTATGTCAAAAAAAGTTCTTTATTTACATCAATCTCAAGAATACATTTCGTTTGGTAGAATACCGAATTAGACAATTACATCTGAGACTCCTAAAATTTTTTTTAATTTCTTTTCTTTCTTGGACTTCAATAATTGAATATATTGCTCGAGGCCTTCAATTTCTTTCACCGTCTCTTCAAGAGATTTCCTGAGCAGTGTAGCTTCTTTTTTGTTCTTCTCTAATTCTTGAGAACTGTTGATGAGTTGATCAAGAGTTTGATTCTTCTGAATTTTGAGATCTGCTCTTCCCTGAAAACAAGAAAGAGACTTTTCTAGAATGGAGAAATGATTTTTCAACCACTCAATATTCAAACTAGGACTCTCAATATTCGAAAAAAGAGGTTTCCAATTCTCAAGGTCTTCTGCAGATAATGAAACGAAATTCTTCTATGATATTTTTCAAGAAGAGAGCATAGTTCTTGATATCCCGAACTCCTCATATAGGAAGAAGGAACTTGAACTTTGTCTGATATATCGCCATATGCTTCAAAAACAACATCCATCCATTTTGACATATGTGCGAATATCATGTATGTTCCCTCATACAAAACAAGCTGAGTAGAAGAAAGTTAAGATCTCTTTCTCTTTCGAAGATTAATACCCATATAAGTAGTAGAAGAAGAAGCATTAGCCCTTGACGTTACTTCGGAAGTAACAGCAATTGAAGCAGTAGATATGGCCTTCCGAACAAGAGTAGCAGATATCCATGAGCATGTAACCACTGGGAGTTCTACTGGAATCAACTCAACAGCTGAAGAAGAAGAAATCAAAATATTAGAAATTTTTAATAGCAAAGAACTAATATATTACAGAGGAAAGTATAACCCACCAATTGAAGAAATCACTTCCGTGAATGAAGAAGGGGGAATCTTTGAAGAGACTTTAGCATTTGCAGGATCAACATTTGGCAATCTAGATGCAATGCCTTAGCAATCGTCTCAGTATTTAAAACTTCAGGAATAATAGGAGCGACTTTCAGACCAACGATATTCGAAGCATAAATGTTCAAATGATCGATATCCGAAGTCTCAATATCTAAATTAATGATGTTCGAAACATCAATACTCAAAATGATAATGTTCGAAATTCTGACCGCCAAGTTTTCTATCAAGGTAGACACAACAACTTCTTTGGCAACGCTTAAGGGCAGATGGAGAGACCTCTACATTAATAGAAGTCTCAACAGAAGAAATTACATCAGAAACTATTTTGGAGATTGTTGGAGAAGAAGTAGAAATGATTGGAGTTTCCATAAGAGACGAAGGAAATACGGTTTCTGAAGAAAAAGGAGGTGCGAGAGGACTCGAATTGGAAGGTAAAACTTGATCCTTTTGAGGTTGAGAATTATCACATGCCGGTTCCTCATCCTCTGCTTTCTCTTCTTCTCCATCCTCTTCATCTCCTTCTTCTTCTTCTGATTCCTCTTCTTTGATTCTACTGCTTCTGATTCTTCCTCTTTTGATTTCTTTTCTTCATCACCATCACTGGTATTCCCTTCAGAATCCATAATTTGAATTGAAGTTTCTTCTGGGATTATTGACAATTCCCCCGCTTTAGCTCACTCAGTTGCTTCATCTTGTCCCATATATATATGCCAATATCCATCACCAAGGCTTCAAAGGACATATGTTCAACAATAGGTAGCCCTACGGAAGCTAACCCTCTCTGAGTCCTCACTCTCGATACCACTCTTTCACAATTCTTTTTCCTTGCCTTTAGAAAGTTAGGGGCAGTGGCATCAGTTTTTTCCATGGAAATATCTTAACAATCTCTGGCAACTTGCTATAATGCATACGCTCGAAGATTAGAACAAGAAAAGATGGGGAAATAGAAGTTTCTGAGAACAGCGTATCACCAGAGTTAATTCATTTCTTGGTGAAGAAAATTTAGAAGCCTCAACAGCTTGGAGGAGTTTTGTTCTTGGAGCTTAGATTTCCTCTCTCTTTTTACCTTTTTCAGGTATAGCTATAATATAACAGAAGGAATGAATATTCGAAATATGAAATTTTCGAAAGAAAGAAAAATCTCGAAAGTTTACCTGATGAAGATACTTTACTAGATGAAATATCTTTGTCTCCGGACATCTCGACAGTAAGGGGAATCGAATTTTGACTTCTAATTTGATCATCCTGATAATCAAAACAGATGTTTTTCATATTCCGGTAATATTGGTAGAATCCAAGGACAAAATTAGAAATTATACACTTACCGATTGAATTTTCTTTTTGGGAAGTTCATTAGAAGGAAGAGAAGTTTTATCCTGATCACTTGAAGTTTTGGATTTGGACTCTTCAAAGGAGCAGCCGGAGGATTAGAGACTTTGTCTTTACTCCTTAATTTTTGCTCCTTAGACTGCTTCCCTCCAGAAGAACGAGTCACCATTTCGGTCTCTTCAGATCGATCTTCTACTCTTTCTCCTTCTTGAGAAACATCTCCATGAGGAACAAAACTCGAGGCAAACTCTCTGATTGAAGAATCAGGATAATATATGTATGGAGCAGGAATAGAGAAACCTTTCGAAGGAGCACTCAAAGTATTTTTTTTTGAAGGACTTAAGCCTCTGATCTCGAGAACTTATGGCTTGGTCTGAGGGTACAACATCACTCTTTGGATAACTATCAAAATCAGCTAGCAGGACTTGCTAGAATTTCGTCCAAAGCTTTGAGGATGCACCCTTACTTAAAAAAGCAGCAAGAATGCCACTTTTAAAAACCCAATTCTGAGAGGACAAACCTTTTGCCTGTATCTCGAGGAGAAGGAACAGTAGTAGGGTTTACCTTGGGTACAGTTTGAGCTAGCCCAAATTGTCTCAATACTCTATGGGGGTTGTAATAGAAAGCACTGGCGAAATTACCTTCAACCATATCAAGAACATGACCGTAGTGAATGGTCACTAAATACACCTTGAAGAATTTCGAATGAAGATGGAAATCTGCAATTGGAAGAGCCATATTATCTATGTCTGCCAGAACAGAATGATCAGCCCGATCTATCTTCCGAAGATAAGGTCTATATTCAAATTTAGATTCCTTATCTAAGACGTTGACAAGAGCAACACTACCAACAGGAAGATGAACAGCCCAGAAAACAGAGTGGAAATGAGAAGCACCTGGCTCTCGAACAGATGAATTCAAATAAATCTCAATAAGAGCATATTTTGGATATCGCTCCCAAAGGAAAGCTTGGAGAAAGGCAGTATCTATAACAGATTCAATAACTCTAGACCTAGCTTGATCAACAACCAAAAGGTCGAGATTCTCATACAGATTGCCTAGAAAAAGAGGAGCTAAAGGAACCTCAAATCCTTAAACTAACTTGATAGCTAAAGGAAAAAATTAATTATGAACTTTATCTGAAGGAAAGCTAGGAAGAATAAAATGAGATAACCAAAGGGAGAGAAAAGCCTCAAAATGAATAGGGCTATTTATACCAGCTCCAAGGACAATTGAAAGAATATTCGACTTACCCTTCAAGTATTCTTCCCTCCATAAATAGTGAATCCATCCTACTACATTTTGCCGGGTGCCTTGACCATCGGATGAAGGATGAGAAGCCTTCTTCTTTTTCAAAGTCGTCTTCTGCATCGAAAGCTTCAAACCCTCATTTAAAGCTTTTTCAGTCGCAAGCTCTTCGCAGGATAATGACATATCACCAAGATGAATATCGCCCATAACAGGAAGGCTGTACAAAACTCTAACATGTTCCAATAACATGTTCCAAAGTAGGAGTAATTTCTCCAAAAGTTATCACGAAAGTATGAGTCTGTGGATTCCAGCAATGAATAAAGGACTTAAAACCTTTGTTATCTCGAGATATTAGAGAAAACAATGATCGAACGGCGTTGTAAATGCCTGCATTCTTTAACCTGGCTTCATAAATTGGAGTTGAAAGAATACTCCTGCACCAAGAACCCCAGCCCAGTGGAATACCAAGATGCGATTTGAAGCAAACATCAGAAAGGGAAAAATCATTCTGAGAAGCTCAGAATAGGTTATAAGTCGAAAATGACCAAGATGTTCCTTGATTGTATCGCGATCCACATACGGACTCAGCAAATCTGCATTATCTCTGATAAAAGGAATCCATTTGTTAAAAGGATCCCAAAACAGTTCATCTCCTAGTTTAATGCACGAACTTGAAGATTCCTCAGCCTGCTTTAAGGTCACTGTCTTCTGTTTCTTACTGGACTTCACCTTAGGAGCCATTTCGAAGAAAGAAAAAAAAGTGTGAAGCAAAGTATTCAGGAATAAGTAAAGAACACAGCAAAAGATAAAGGAGGAAAATCTGATCAATGTAAGTTGATCTTTAAAAGGTTTCTTCTTATTTATACATTTGAATCTAAAATGACTAACTGCCTAAAAATTTGAAGCGATGTTACCTCGAGTTAGCAAGCATTGCGCTAGGCTAATACCCAAGCAACACATTATCATTGCATTTAATGCAAAGTAGGCTACGCACGAACAGAAGCAGTGACGGTTCACTTTAACCTGATAATGCGCTTATAACGCGTCTAATCAACACGTGATAAGTGCAAGGGGATAATGATGAGATTTCATTTTTTTTAAAATGTGAAAATATCTTAAAACTCGACACTTGGCGCCAATGTATATCATATAGTATGGTATTTTATATTTTCAAATTTTTTTCGAAATACTCATTTGTGTTTAGGAATATCTCGAAATCAAGGATCTACTCGAGATAGATCTTAAAAAAAATATTTTAAGGATCTACTCGAGATAGACCTTAAACAAAATATTTTAAGGATCCACTCGAGATAGATATTAAACAAAATAATTTAAGGATCTACTCAAGATAAACCTTAAACAAAGTATTTTAAGGATCTACTGGAGATAGACCTTAAGCAAAATATTTTAAGAATATACTTGAAATAGATCTTAAACAAAATATTTTAAAGATATATTCAAAATAGACTTTAAACAAAATATTTCTAAGGATCTACTCAAGATAGACCTTAAACAAAACATTTTAGGGATCTACTCGAGATAGACCTTAAACAAAATATTTTAAAGATCTATTCAAAGTAGACTTTAAACAAAATACTTCTAAGGATCTACTCAAGATAGACCTTAAACAAAATATTTTAGTGATCTACTTAAGATAAACCTTAAACAAAATATTTTAAGGATCTATTTAAGATAGACCTTAACAATATAATTTGAGAAGTAGTCAGCATCCCTTTGAAGGATAATCCTTGAAGTAGCAAATATTGGAAGCTTTACTTAAGATCTCGAAATAATATTCTAAATCGTTCAGATAAAGTATATATATATCACAAGTGCAAATGCTATGTGATTATCAGAGTTATGCATTCAATGTTCATAGGAAATTGCCTCTGATTAATATTGTGCTTACAACGTGGCTGAATAACACGGTTTATACGCAGGGGGCTAATGATGATGAACCAATTTGAAAATTGATTCAAGTCAATGATAGAATGACATTTGGTAAGGTCAATATATATTCAAAATTCTATACTCCCACTCTTGTTGAGAGAATATTTTAGTGAGTAGTTCATTTCGAAATCAGTATACAGTTAGAGGATCTACTTGAGATAAACCTCAAATCAGTATTATTTTGAAAGAAACTTTCGAAATATTATATTACCTTAAATCTTATATATAAGACATTGAGGAGTTCTATAGGTTAGTTACCTCAAGAGGGTCAATTCGTCATCTATAGGTTAACCACCTCGAGAAGGTCAATTCGTCATCTATAGGTTAACAACCTCAAGAAGGTCAATTCGTCCTCGTAATATCTCATATAAAGAGGTTATCAGCATAATGCCATTTTTATGATGTGTTTTGAAATAGTCTTTTTTAGGCATTTCGTAATAGCATATCGAAATGACCAGTTTATTATCCCAAAGTCATACCACTGTTAGGGATAATCATATAAGTAAATTGAAGTCAA
The DNA here is from genome assembly GCA_031762675.1 of Pachysandra terminalis. Classification (NCBI taxonomy): domain Eukaryota; kingdom Viridiplantae; phylum Streptophyta; class Magnoliopsida; order Buxales; family Buxaceae; genus Pachysandra; species Pachysandra terminalis. The sequence continues at coordinate 4,400 of JAUPMG010123814.1, read as the reverse complement.
TTTTCGAGATAGTTACTCGAAATGATCATCATGAAACATAAAGTTAAGAATTATAAGGGAACACTCTCTGACATTCATTACTCTTCGAAGTTGATAAATTCGAAATCACTCATTTAAAGTATAGGGGGAAATAAACATTAGACATTCAAGAATGGAGGGCCAAAGAGGTTAGTCCTATTAAGATCTTCAAAGATCTTGAAGCATTTTAAGGACTTGAATTAACATAGAACGGTAACGTATCATTAATTTTATAACATCATATTCATTACTAATCCAAAGATTTCGATTACATTCATTGAAACGTTGCATTCTTTGATGAA
>JAUPMG010123793.1:0-11683 GCA_031762675.1 Pachysandra terminalis | reverse complement strand
CCTTTATTAGAATTTGTTTAATTCACAGAATGTAATAATAGTTACTTATATCTTACTAGAACACTTTTGGAACTTCCGCTTATGTTTTACCACGTTGATCCACCTTCATAGCGATATGGGGTGAAGGTCGCAACTAGATTTGGAAAATTTTATATTTCTGGGTCGGGTCGTGAGAGTAAGCTTGGAAGATGGTATGCTATCCCAAGGATCCGCACGTTGGTGTAAGCTTGGGAGACAGCTAGGCCATATATGTTTACTCTCTGTTAGGTTGTGAAGATGTATGAATCCCTGAGGGATACCGCAGGTGGATGCAAGTCTTGGTTGAATGGTCAGTGATCAAAAATAAGTGGAGGAATTGTGCCTCCTATAAAACTATGTGGTGCCCGTAGAATGATCCTATTCCTTAGTCCGTTTATACGGGGGGTGCATTCAAGTTGCTGGGACACCCTGGGGTTCATTCAAGTTGCTGAGACACCCTGGGGTGCATTCAAGCTGCTGGGACACCCCTGATAGAGATCGAGATCGGGTGGGATCATACGATATTCCACAACTTAGATAACTTACCATTTCTCTTGCATTGCATGTCTGTGTTGATATTATTGCTAGCGCCACTTGTATGAAGCACTTGGCAGAATTCTCATACTCTAAAATAAATCCATGTAGTGTAGGATCACAGACCACTGAGTAATACTCTTTGAGGATGGGAGAGAATTATTATTGTGTGACACAACTGTACACTTCACACACATATTATGATTATTACACAACTGTACACATCTGCACTTTTTTCAAAAACTAGAACATGAGTGAATGCCCTTCATCGAACGTTTACTCATCTATGCTTCCAGTTTATGGATGTTGTTTAATATTTTAGGTTCAGGAACTAACTGCGACACAAGAAGACTTGGTTTGGCTAGCGTACTCTGGTAGTATACTTGGTATAGTTAGAAGTAGATTTTACTTCATTTGAATTTGCCAGTTTAGCATATCTTTAGTAGTTACTTATATCTTACTAGAACTATTAAATCTTCCGCTTATGTTTGTTGATCTACTTCCATTGAGATATGGGGTGAAGGTCGCAACTTAATCCGCAAATTCTGAATTTTTTGGTTGGTTCGTGACAACGGGTGACTGTTTCTTGTTTCTTATTGGGCATCATAGCCTCGCGCAACTTTTCATGTTGTAGGATGGGAGGAGTGATCGTGTTAGCTGGACTATTGTTGATTGTTGACTTGGATGCATTCCTTTTTGTGTTGTTGGCTTATGCTCCCGAGGTAGTTTCACATTTTATTGTATTTATGTAGTAATGTGGTTGTCAAACCTTTGTTGAGATGTTGTTTTTAACTCACGGGGATCCTGGCTCAGCTGAAGCCAAGGATCATGGTTTTATATGGTTTATGATCTTTTTATTGATTTCTGGAGGACTTCTGCACTCTGATTAAATGATTTAATATAGGTATCTATTACCTTTAATTTTTCATGTCGTTTGGTAGCAATTCGCGGTCTAGTTATGGATCCCGAAGGTCTCACCTTGAGATCCGTGCTATCCCTCATTAGGAATCATGCCACGGGATCTGGGGGTGACTGATTGGTATCAGAGCATAAGGTTTGCTCGGAGTAAGGTTGTTAGAGACTAGTGACATTAGGTATCACATAGAGGCTAGAGTTAGGTGGAGAAACCTAGAAAGACAATTGAACATGTGTGATGATTGAATCTTGTTTACTGCTGTGATTATGTGAGTGCTGTGTGCTAACTTGGAGTTATAGCTTATTTAGACCTAAATGGTTATTTGGGTGTGTAGATGGCAGGAAGGAGAAGGAATGCTAGCGTGGGTGAGAGCTTAGCCACTACAGCTGGGGATGATGCGGACCCACAAATGGCAAGTGTTTTTTAGATTCTTTATGATTTGGCTGCCTTCCAGCGTGACTAGATGCAACATCAAGCTGTTATAGATGAGAGGAGGGCTCAAAGTACGACAGTTGGTTGGCTGGAGAAGTTTAAGAAGTTAACCCCACCGATCTATGCCAGACGAGGTGAGCCTAACTTGGCATAGGATTGACTCTTTGACATTGAGCGCATCTTTAGGACGATGGAGTGTCCTGAGCAGCAGTTAGTTTCCCTTGCCGCCTTCTTCCTGAAAGGTGAAGCCCTCCATTGATGGGACATGATTGAGAGGAACCTGAGGACTGAGATGATGTGGGAGCAGTTTCGCTTGTAGTTTCTAGAGAACTACTTGCCCAGTAGCTACATGAGGTAGATGGCTTCAAAATTTATGCGACTTGAGAAGGGCACTCTCTTAGTTGCGCAGCACGAGAACAGCTTCGCGATGCAATCCAGATATGCGCCCCACATGATCGCTAAGGAGGCTGACAAAGCAGCCAAATTTTAAGAAGGTCTTCGCCCAGCCATCAGATCCAGAGTCGTCGCACAACGCTTGAAGACTTATGCTGAAGTTATGAAGTGTGCCAGACATGAAGAGAGAGACATGGACAAAGCAGCTGTAATACCTTAGTTCTGTTTTTATATATTTATAATTTTACTTAAGTAGGGAAAATAAATAAATATATCTATTTATATTTAGTTGGTGAGTAAGTTTGTATTTTGGACTTAGGAGGAAATTTATAACTTTTAATGAATAAACATGTTGATTTGGGAACACCCATAGTACGTATTACCTATTGTGTTCCCTAGTGTAAGAATACAAAATATCTATTCAATGAGCTAAGAGAGAAATGTTCATTCTCTCTTAGGTCGGTGATGGTGTTTTGCGGATAAGAGAAGAAGAAGTAGAAGAATAAGAGTAGAAAACGTTGATGAAAGAGCCTGGAATCAAATATTTTTGCAAACTAGTAAGTAAATCTGTGCCAAAATGAAAGAATCTATGAGATTTTTGTATGGTTCCTTGAATTGATTGAGTGGTGAAACTCATTAGATCAATCATGATAAGGGTAGAAACTGAAAACTAAGAAGAAAATCTTGATAAATTGTAGTTGTTTGTGTTCTATCAAAAGTGCAAGCACAAGTAAAACAAACTAGGTAGCTGTTATGTTTTGACAGCAGAAACAAAGTACGCAAATTTCGAAAATACTGGGATTTCGAACTACTTAAAGATTTTTTTGATTTTATTTTATATTTTTCTATGCTTTCTCTTTGCATTAGGAACACAATGCAACCCATTTCACTTCGTTCCGATCCGTAACGAAGGAGATACGACCTGATCACTGATCGCATGTCGAAGCTGAAAAACCTAGTTCCGATGGATCGCAATTGCAATGTTGACTTACAAAAGATTAGATGTGACTATAGGAAGATGGGAAATGATCATTATGATGATAATAATCCTAAGAATCATGTGAAATTGTCTTGAAATAAGTTGTATAATCTTCTTTATCTAGAATGGCAATCTTTTTTTAGAATTGTGAGTTATTCATACATGTTTAGATGTTTAATGAGAATTTTCTTCAAGATTAATCATTAAACTTGAGTATTGTGGCTCTTTTGTGCTGAGAGCATGCTTTGTGATGATTAAGAAGCATTTGTATTTGAAATGCACTCATTTAGTTGATTGTATAAATCATTCACTAATGGATATGCATGCATGTGGTCCTTTTGAGGACTAAGACCACCCTTATTCCTCAATGTGTGTATAATGACTAGAGGATGGTTGAAATAAGAAGAGGGATTGAGAGAAATTCCCGAGAAAAAAATGAAATTGTATCTCTATGGTGTCCCGAAGAAAGGGATTATATATGTATCAGTTCAAAAGAACTAAGGGTGAGAGATAAGCTACCCCAAAAGCCCAGGACATTTATATGAAATATATACAAACAATAAACAACTTGATATATTGTGAGTAAGAAGCTTGCCACGGAGGGTCTTGTAGACGAGTGGTCTTACCCCAGTTCTCAGACAAAAATAAACGCAGGACTTGAATTCCCGAGGGTTGAAAGTCCCGTAAAATCGTGATGTACACACGGAATCAGTAAGTATCCTAGGTCTATATTTGAGACCGTGCACCATGTTTTGTTAATGGTGTTTAAGGGTGCTGGCTGGGTCTGACATGACCACTCTACTGCAGAATATAATCAAGTCATGCATTATTACATTCACGTGATTGTCAGACCATCGTGATTGGTCTTATTACTATATGTTCGTGTCATTGCACGCAATTAACCTACCTTGCATAGATCATGGCATTGCATGCATGACCATATGATTATCTTTATGATCTTTTATTTTTGCACAATATACTTGCTGAGCCGTGTAGCTCAGGCCTTTTGGCATTAATTATTTTAGGTAAGTTAGAAAATCCTGATGAGACTCATGAGAGAGAGTATGATGGTGATGATCGTGCCGGGGCGCATAGAGATCGTACCTTCTGCTTGTTATGAGAGAGACTGAGAGATTAGTGATCTCTCATTTAGTTTGTGTCGTGGGATTTATTTTGTAGACTGTGCCATCAGTACTTGTATATATAGGGTTTTGTAAATTTTGTTTATCATTGATGGTGTTGATTTTTGATTTTTGGTACATCTTTTTTGTTGATGACATGATGTATATGTATATTCAGGCTTATGATCCTACGTTATTTTTGCTGCAGTTATTTGATCATATCTTGCACTGTAAGTTCTTTTGTGTTAGAGCCACCCTCTATTATGTTTATGGTTGTTAGTGTATGCGATTTTTGAGTTTGAGAGTTGCGACTTGGAATTTAGGACTGCACTTGTGTTGTCACAAGTTATGTCTTGGAATTTGGGTCGTGACAAAGTGGTATCAGAGCAAAAGTTGTTTGAGGATGGACGGAAGAAAGGAGTGGGAGTAGTAAATCTAGTGTAGATCTAGTAGTGGTATGTATTGGGATGAGAGATTGACTTATCTGTGTTGTTGTGATGCTTGTTGTGATGCACACTATTTTGATTGGTCGCAATAAGTAGTGTGCTGAGTGCTATCTCTGAGTTATATTCTTATCCCTACATATTGTAAACTTAGGTATGTAATTTCGAGGACGGAATTATTTTTAGGGAGGTAGATTGTAATACCTTAGTTATGTTTTTATATATTCATAATTTTACTTATGTAGGGAAAATAAATAAATATATCTATTTATATTTAGTTGGTGATTAAGTTTATATTTTGGACTTAGGAGGAAATTTATAACTTTTAATGAATAAACATGTTGATTTGGGAACACCCAAAGTATGTATTACCTGTTGTGTACCCTAGTGTAAGAATACAAAATATCTATTGAATGAGCTAAGAGAGAAATGTTCATTCTCTCTTAGGTCGGTGATGGTGTTTTGAGGAGAAGAAAACAAGAAGGAGAAGGAGAAGAGTAGAAGACGTTGAAGAAAGAGCTTGGAATCAGATATTTTTGCAAACTGGTAAGTAAATCTGTGCCAAAATGAAAGAATCAATGAGATTTTTGTATGGTTCCATGAATTGATTGAGTGGTGAAACTCTTTAGATCAATCATGATAAGGGTAGAAACTGAAAACTAAGAAGAAAATCTTGATAAATTGTAGTTGTTTGTGTTCTATCAAAAGTGCAAGCACAAGTAAAACCAACTAGGTAGTTGTTCTGTTTTGACAGCAGAAACAAAGTATGCACCGTTCGAAAATACTGTGATTTCGAACTACTTACAGATTTTTTCGATTTTATTTTATATTTTTCTATGCTTTCTCTTTGAATTAGGAACACAACACAACCGATTTCACTTCGGTCCGATCAGTAACGAAAGCGATAAGACCTGATCACTGATTGCATGTCGGAGCTGAAAAACCCAGTTCCGATCGATCGGAATTGCAGTCCGATCGATCACAATTGCAATGTTGACTAACAAAAGATTAGATATGACTATAGGAAGATGGGAAATGATCTTTATGATGATTAGAAACCTAATAATCATGTGAACTTGCTTTGAAATAAGCTGTATAATCTTCTTTATCTAGAATGGCAAATTGTTTTTAGAATTGTGAGTTATTCATACATTTTTAGATGTTTATTGAGAATTTTCTTCATGATTAATCATTAAACTTGTGTGTTGTGACTCTTTTGTATTGAGAGCATGCTTTGTGATGATTAAGAAGCATTTGTATTTGAAATGCATTCATTTAGTTGGTTGTATAAATCATGCACTAATGGATATGCATGCATGTGGTCCTTATGAGGCCTAAGACCAACCTTATTCCTCAATGTCTGTATAATGACAAGAGGATGGTTGAAATAAGAAAAGGGATTGAGAAAATTCCCTAGAAAAAAAGAAATTGTACCACTATGGTATCCCGAAGAAAGGGACTATATATGTATTAGTTCAAAAGAACTAAGGGTGAGGGATTAGCTACCCCAAAAGCCCAGGTCATTTATATGAAATATATATAAATAGTAAACAACTTGATATATTGTGAGTAAGAAGCTTGCCACGGAGGGTCTTGTAGACGAGTGGTTTTAGCCTTGGACATTATGGGGTCTTGTAGACGAGTGGTCTTACCTTAGTTCTCAGACAAAAATAAATGCGGGACTTGAATTCCGGTGGGTTGAAAGTCCCGTAAAACCGTGATGTACGCACGGAATCAGTAAGTATCCTGGGTCTTTATTGGAAACCGTGCACCATTTTTTGTTAATGGTGTTTAAGGGTGCTGGGTGGGTCTGACGTGAGCACTCTACTGCAGAATATAATCAAGTCATGCATTATTGCATTCACGTGATGGTGAGACCATCGTGATTGGTCTTATTACTATATGTTCATGTCATTGCACGTAATTAACCTACCTTGCATAGATCATGGCATTGGATGCATAACCATATGATTATCTTGATGATCTTTTTTTTTTGCACAATATACTTGTTGAGTCGTGTAGCTTAGGCCTTTAGGCATTAAATATTTCAGGTAATTTAGAAACTCCTGATGAGACTCCCGAGAGAGAGTATGATGGCGATGATCGTGCCGGGGCGCGTAGAGATCGTACCTTCTGCTTGTTGTGAGAGATTAGTGATCTCTCATTTAGTTTGTGTCCTGTGATTTATTTTTTTGACTGTGTCACCAGTACTTGTTTGTATAGGGTTTTGTAAATTTTGTTCATCATTGATGGTGTTGATTTTTGGTACATATTTTTTTTGATGCCATGATGTATATGTATATTCAGGCTTATGATCCTACGTTATTTCCGCTTCAGTTATTTGATCATATCCTGCTCTGTAAGTTCTTCTATGGTAAAGCCACGCTCTATTATGTTTGTGGTTGTTAGTGTATGCGATTTTAAAGGGTGAGAGTTGCGACTTGGAATTCAGGACTACACTTGTGTTGTCACAAGTTATGTCTTGGAATTTGGGTCGTGACAGCAGTAGTGCCTAGAAATTAGCCCAAGTCAAATAAGAGCAGCAACACTGGCGGCAGGAGATACTAGCCGTACCACTCGAGGTCAGGCCGGGATAGACGGTAGAGATCATATTATCTGAGAGAGAGGACTCCTCCAAGAGATGCGGCTACTACTGCAACACTAGCATTAGACGCACTACGGCAGCCTCAACTGCCCCAGGGCCAGTTGTTCCAGAAGAGAGAGACGAGGAATAGCCATAATTGTAGAGCACCGCGAAGAGACGGTTAGCCTACACAGCCTCGACTTACAGCGCATGGAAAAGTTCTTGCCATGACTGACACTCCTATTCCTCTCGACGACCGTGCTACGAATGCTGTGGTGGAAGGTATCATTCACCTTTTTCACAGTCCAGTTCATGTATTGTTTGACTTTGGTGCATCTCGTTCCTTTATTTTTATTAGTTGCATGGCCTTTTTGGGCTTAAATCCTAGTGTATTGGATCATCCGTTGAGCACTGCTAACTAAGTTAGGGGAATCGAGACTCTTCACCAAGTTTGTTGAGCATGTGTGGTGAGGGTAGGCGACCTTAACCTGGAGGCAGATCTTGTTATGTTAGACATGCCTGAGTTTGAGGTGATACTCGGTATAGACTGGCTTTCAGCCTATCATGCGAGAGTTAACTGTGTTGAGAAATCTGTTTTGTTCCGCCTTCTTGGGGGTCATTGTCTGACTTTCCGTGGATCAAAGAATGACCGTTATCAGTCCGACTTTCAGCTGCTACGGAAGGAGTACAGAAGCTATCCATGTTCCAACCTCGAGGGACTTTGGGCACGTATTTCAGGAGATCCCAGGTTTACCCCCTAAAAGGGAGGTTCCTGGTACTAGTCCCATCTTGCTTGCGACTTGTAGGATGGCACCAATCGAGTTGCTACAGTTGAAAGTACAGTTGGACGAGTTGAGTGCTTTTTGGTTTATCAGGCCCTGTACTTCATGTTGGGGAGCTCCAGTGCTGTTTGTGAAGAAGGATGGCTCTTTACAACTCTGTATCGACTACCGGCAGCTGAACCAGGTCACCATGAAGAATAAGTATTTGTGGTCGAGGATTGATGATTTGTTTGACCAGTTGAGAGGAGCCTAGTACTTCTTAAAGATTGATTTGAGATTGGCATATCACCAGCTAAGGATTCAGGATGAGGATATACAGAAGATGGCCATTCATACTCGTTATGGAAATTATGAGTTTGTTGTCATGGCTTTCGGGTTAACGAATGCGCCAACGGCATTTATGGACCTGAGGCATCGACTGTTTAGGTATTTCCTTGATCGTTTCGTTGTCATCTTCTTGGATGATATCTTGGTGTATTCGAGATTTGTAGAGGAGCATGAGGAGCATCTGCAAATTGTCCTTCAGACGTTGTTTGATCACCACCTGTATGCCAAGTTGGAGAAGTATGACTTCTGGAAGGACGAGGTTAAGTTTCTTAGGCATGTAGTATCCAGGAGAGATATCTCCTTGGATCCGGTCAAAGTTGAGGCAGTTCTTGGGTGGGAGTGACCTAAGAATGCAACCGAGATCAAGAGCTTCCTAGGTGTTGTGAGATATTACAGAAGATTCATCGAAGGGTTCTCCTTGATTGCGGCACCATTAACTCGCTTGACTTAGAAGGAAGTTAAATCCCTCTGGGACGAGAAGTGTGAATCTTCTTTTGAAGAGTTGAAGAAGAGATTGACACCAACACTTGTTCTTGTTGTATCGGTTGCAAGACAGAAGATGGAGGTTTACACAGACACATCGCTGTAAGGTTTGGGAGCTGTACTTATGCAGGATGGTCTTGTTGTAGCATATGCATCATGGCAACTTAAGGTCCATGAGTGCAACTATCCTACTCATGATCTAGAGTTGGCTGCCATAGTTCTTGCTTTGAAGCTGTGGAGGCACTATCTGCACGGAGAGGAGTTTGGACTATTTTCATATCATAACAGTATGAAATACATTTTCACCTAGAAGGATCTTAACATATGCCAGAGGAGGTGGTTGGAGCTCACAAATGATTATATCTCTATGCTCAATTACCATCCTAGGAAGGCTACTTTTGTAGCAGACGCTTTGAGCTGCAAACCGCGTGGAGTTCTTGCACAGTTGATGAGGAAGGAGTGGAAATTACAGGAAGCTATCTCAGATTTGGGAGTTCAGCCTACAGATCAGCAGTGAGGTGTTTATACGTTCAGTCTTGTCGCCAAGCCATCACTAGAGCATTGGATTGCAGAAATCAAATGAACGATCTGGATTTACTGTCACTTGCAGCGGACGATAGCAAGCCTGAGTGGGTAGTACACCTAGATGGTTTAATCAGATTTCTAGGTCGACTTTGTGTGCCAGATGACCCGAGCATCAGGAGAGAGATCTGAGATAAGTCAATTAAGTCGCGCTACTCCATCCATCTAGGAAGTACGAAGATGTATTGAGATCTACGTTAGAATTTCTGGTGGCTAGGAATGAAGAGGGAGAACGCTCAGTATGTGGCACGGTGTCTCACTTGTCAACAGGTGAAAGCCGAACACATGAGATCAGCAGGACTTCGACAGCTGTTACCGATTGTAGAATGGAAGTGGGAGCATATCACCATGGACTTCGTGGTCAGACTATCGAAGACTCGAGGCACCCTAGATTCTATTTGGGTGATCATAGACCAATTGACCAAGTGTACTCATTTTCTAGCAGTGCGAACGTGAGCTATAGCCAAAGAGATTAAGAAACTGTACGTGCGTGAGATTATACGACTACATGGAGTTCCCGTTAGCATGATCTCAGATCATGGATCTTTGTTAACGTTTAGATTTTGAGAAGCTTTGCAGGAAGCTATGGGCATGAGGTTGGATTTCAGCACAGCATATCACCCACAGATGGATGGTTAGACCGAGAGAGCCAACTAAGTTCTTGAGGACATGTTGCGAGCATGCCTGATGGATTTCGGTGGAAGTTGGACAGAGCATCTACCATTAGTAGAGTTTTCGTACAACAGTAGCTTTCACGCGAGTATAGGAATGGCACCTTTTGAAGCTTTGTACGGCCACCCATGTCTTTTACCTGCATGTTGGGCTGAAGTGGGCGAGGACAGCATTCTTCGACTCGAGCTTGTGCAGCAGAGTACAGAGAAAAGTGAAGCTTATTCCTGAAAGATTGAGGATGACACAATGTAGACAGAAGGGCAATGCATACAAGAAAAGATGAGACTTAGAGTTTTCTGTTGGAGACCGGGTTTTCTCAAGATTTCACCATTGAAATGCGTAATGCGATTCGGCAAGAAAGGGAAGGTAGCACCACGTTTCATTGGACCTTGTGAAGTGCTTGAGTGGATCGGACGTGTTGCATAACGGGTAGCCTTTCCACCGTAGTTTTCAGCTAATCATGATGAATTTCACATGTCACTTCTACTGATATACGAGCCAGTTGCAACTTCAAAAAATGTGACCTATGTCGAAAAGCCGATGCAGATCCTAGACCACAAAGAGCAAGTGTTGCGGACGAAGACTATACCATTAGTAAAGATCCAGTAGGGACATAACGATGAGATAGAAACCTCTTGGGAGCAAGACTCGAAGATTTGGGAGCATTATCCACACCTATTCACGAATTGAGGAACACAATTTCGAGGTAGAAATTCTTCTAAGGGAGGTAGGTTGTAAGGACCTAAATCCACTAAAAGTTTGCCCACACATAATGATTTAAGTTTATATGATTTAAAGGTATTTTTCTTGATTATTTAGTATAAAAGTATGATTGATTTACATTTTAAATTACAGTGGAATTAAAATTTAAGTTTGAGATTATAGAGATATTATATAGACTTGGGGGGCTGATTGAATTATAAAATTCAATCCAGCTTGTTGGCGCGCGATCAGAATGCTTGCTGATCGTGCGAGTCCACGGTTATGGAAGGGATGATGGATATGGTAGGAGTGAGGTTTAAAGGGGAGAAGGATTCCGTTCTCACCCTCATTCTTGCTTGAAATTCAGATATGAAATTAGTGGGAAATTCAGAAGGGATAAGAGAAGAGAAAAAAGCCTTGGACGAACAGCTGAAGTCGAGAGCATCACCTTGCTTGCAGCCCACGGTTTGAAGTGAACGATCATCAAAGAAAGCTTTTCCCAACCTTAGAAGATTCACAGGTAAGTTGCCGAAACACTTATAATGTTCTTATCGCGTTCTGGATCTCAAGTTTTTCTGGTTTGTATGTTTTTTTTTTTTTTTGGAAGGTAAGTGTATTGAATAAGGGGGGGGGGGGTGGGAGGGGGGGAATTCTACAAGAAAGCAGGGTGGACTCCACCCAAACTAGCATCCCAACAGTAACTGGGGGCTAGATC
>JAUPMG010123782.1:0-10970 GCA_031762675.1 Pachysandra terminalis | reverse complement strand
AAAATGACACTTATAACCTTGAAAAAAATACTTATGCGCATGACATTTTTATCCATAAATTTCAAGAGTTTTTAAACATTAGAGATACTTTGAAAATGACACTTATAACCTTGAAAACAATACTTATACGCATGACATTTTTATCCATAAATTTCAAGATATTTTCTATATGTTTGTCTTGTCAAGGTATTCAAGTTACCCCTATTACTAAATTTCAAATATGTATATAGTTTAAAATTTTATCGAAATTTCAATTTCGATTGTGCTGGACGAAATTCGAAATGACATTTTTTCGTATTGAATTATTTTGTGAAATAAATTATCGAAATGGCCAAAATCTCGGTGAAATTTTTGTACATTGCCCAGATTTATTTCGCTCGAAATGTGCACTTTATCTTCAAAATTTCGGGTTGAATTATTTTGCGAAATAAATGATCGAAATGACCAAAATTTCGGCGAAATCTCGGCGAAACTTTTTACTTTGTGCCCAGATTTATTTCGCCCAAAATGTGCACTTTATCTCCGAAACTTCGGATATTTCGACCGGAATAAATCCTAAAATCTAGTTAAAACTAAAAAAAAATGGGGGGTAAATTACATTCACACTCCCTCCCTTGAGTTTGGCATAATAGCAACAAGCACCCCTAAATTTTGGCCATCACAAACACTCCCCTCTAGTCTGAAAGTATGTTACAAAAACTCCTTCCGTTAGTAACTATCAATAAAGTAACGGAATATTTGATTTTTGCTTATTGTAGTATATTTTATGGATGAAAATACCCTTGTATACCTTGTTTAATAATCTTAAGAACAAAATAAATGCTTATATGGAAGAAGAAAGAAGCTTAGTATCAATAAAAATTAAAAAATAATAACAAAAAAGAAAATCAGAAAATAAATAATTAAAAAATAGTTTATATTTTTTACAATTATTAATTGAGGGATATTGTGGTCAAATGGTCAGTTTTTGTTACATATTGCTAAACTCCCTCTAGATTGAATTTGAATCCAATATGTTTTGGATACTTATATACTTTTTGGATGTTGTAACATAAATGTTGTAATTATTAGTTGTAAACTTTTGTATTATTTCACATTATTAATCAAAATATTATTTGTTATTTATTTTTAAATTTGTATGTTCATAAATAATATATATTTTAATGAAAGATATCACTTTTTATTGACTAACTTTATTATTTATATTTTAGAAGTTATTACTTAGCACTTATTAAAAAAAGAAAAAAAAAAGAAATTGGCTAAAATTAAGTCTATATTAAAATACTTTACATTAAAAAAAATACATTTATTTCGGTAAAACATTCGAAATTTCGGTCCTAAATATGCCAAAATTTCGCGAAATTTCAGCAATTTATTTCGTTCAATTATTTTAATCAAAAATTATTTTTAACTGAAATTTCAGATATTTCAGTTTTGTTTGTGCCTTCGAAATCCTTGAAATTGACGAAATTTTAAACTAAGATTTCAAATGAAGCAACTTATTGATGTCATGGATAAGTGCTCCTATTGAGTCCCTTAGGCTGCGTTTGGCCGGGCTTGTGCTTATGGATAAGCACTCATTGGATAAGTTGCTCAATGGGAGCACTTGTCCACAGCAACAATAAATTGCTTATCTCAAGAAAACAACGTTTGGTAAATACATTTATTTAAGTGCATATGAAAGTTTAAGGGTAAAATAGGTATTGTAAAAATATTACTAAAGTTTAGAAATAACATTTTTTTAAGTGCTTATGAAGGTTTAGGGGAAAAAAGGTATTTTAAAATATTGCTAAAGTTATGAAATAACTTAACGGATAAGAGCTTGTGAGAACCTCCTTTCAGCAACTTCTCCTTATGGGTAGCCTTCTGTCACATCCTGAACCTGAAAATCTCAAATGAGTCTCCAAATTTAAGCCATAACTCTCACCTCATATCCCTATGCGAGTGGAAAGCAATAATCAAAACATAAATGGAAGTAAATTCAATAGTTCTAGTAAATACTTAAGTAAAAATTACGGATATGTTCCTTATTTCATGAAACTGAATAAAAATGTCTAATTCTAATACATCAGCCATATCATCTAATTCTTGATTTCTAATCCCTTTTCCAATGCTCTCCCTTTATATGCTAGACTCCAATCCCGAAAAGTATAAATCAACAAACATAAGGTGGAAAACCCGGATGAGTAATCCTTTAAAGCAAGGTATTTACTCATATTCCAATGTTATGAAATACAAAACAATATGATAGATAATGATAAGACCTGTTAAAATATAAGAGTAGTGATGAATATGAACAACAAACAATGTATATGTCATTCTCTCCAAATTCCACTTTGGTATATGAAACAATGGTCAACATCAAGGGTTCAATGCTTATTTCTATATGCAAATCATATCAAGTGCATCATACACAAGATACTCACAATAATATCAACAAAGAGTATGATAATGCAAGGGTGCTGTTAAGTATGCAAATATAGTAAGTTCTCACATGATCGATCATTCTTTGAGCAAGACGTCTTCTTGAACCATCCAGGGTCACTCTCAAAGATAAGATATTTCATGTGTGCAACGTGGTTTTAAGGGGCTTCGACCTAGATGACACAATTCCGCCACTTATTTGTGATCAAGGGCAAATATCCAAGGTTTCACAAATATGAACTATTTTCAAGGAATCATACATATTTAACAACTAACAAAGGGGTATCATGATTCAGCTATTGGGCATCACCTTAGTGAACTTTCCCTCACCTATCATCTTACCATAAGTCATTAGGGACCCCCTATACAAGGCCCATCCCTTAACTTGGGTGAAAACAAGCATAATCCAATATAAGACATCAATGGGTAAATAAGTCAAGTAGTCTCTTGTGTTGATCTAATCCCATGGGAATCACATAGGGTATTATATAAGGCCATCACAGCAAGGTAGTCATATGCAACTCATAGATTCATGTCCTTTAATTAATGCGCACACATAATGATTCATAGGCATATATTCATATCAGCAAACATATGAGCACAACCTCATGATTCTATACTACCAAGGCGCATTAGTTGTAGAAGCAATATATATGTAATCTTAGATAGTTCTATGTAGTAAAGGCAATAGGTAATCGCCAAATCACTTGTATAGTCATAATATCATATAATAAGTTCTTATCTCAATTTTTATACCTGGACATGCACATACAAGGTGAATGGGACTATTGGAAGGGTTTGGGGTTTGATTCCTCAATATCTTACATTAACATGCTACTAGGCTAATTCTCAAAGATCTAGGTTTTAGGTATGAAGGGTCATATTTTCATAAGTACATTTCCGGTGACTAAAAACATGTCAAATCATCTAGGTTAGGTGTGCTACAAGTGTACAAGGTCTAAAGCAATAAAAAGGATCCCTTTAGACTTTCAGTGAGGTCCTCAGTGGGGTCTCGGTGAGCCGAAAATCCTAAAGTGGTGCCAAACTTTGGGAACTGGTCAAGGAAGCTTCTATTAGGTCAATTAAGTTCTAACTCAAATCCTAAAAAAAGGCTCTGCGTGGTGCTCGGTTCGCCGAAACTGGCTCGGTGACAAATTCAGTGAGTTGTAATTCTGTCTGTGACACTCAACGGGGTCTCGAAGAGCCGAAAGGGGTCGCCGAAGCACAATCTGCTCTGTTTTTTAGTGGGATTTCTCTCAGAGGTCACTCACCATCTAGGGATGCTTCGAAACTAGGTTTTAGGCTTTGGGATTTAGTCTACACAAAGGTCTATTGGTTTCTTGGGTTCCAAGTCTAGATTTTTTAGGTTTTACCAATCTTAAATGCGCATGTTATTTACAGGGAATTGACAATTCATAATTTTGGGTTTTACTATTAGGATCATGAGGAAAGGGTTAGCATATTCAAACATGAACTTCCCCCATGGTTATGACGTCAAAATAGAAGTAAATACACAAGACATTGAAAGAAAAACTCACCTTGTTGCTATAGGGTTGCTTCCAAGATTGATTCCTCTTCTTACCTAGTGTTTTCTGGAGTTCTTCCTCTACTCCTAGTGTTCTCCACGAATTTGGGTGGGTTGGTGTGTTTTGTTTGCTTAGCTACCTCCCTTTTTATAGACTTTTAGAGACAAGGTAGTGTATTTAGAAACTGTTTTATTGGGTAGTCTAGGTTTCTAATTCTTTTGGGAATTCAAATTATAAGTTACTAATTAGGTCGTATAGAGCTTCTAGAGATTTCTTATTGATTCTCTTTAGTTTGTCTTAGGTCCTAAGAAATCTCCGTAACTTACTAATTGATTGATCTTACTAAATTCTTCTAGTTTCTATTTTACAGTTTAAGGCTAATCATCAAGTCAATATTGTTGATCAAGTCAAACTGTTGACTAGTCCAGTTTTTAGTGACTTATGGGAATTTCGAAATTAGCCTATTTATATTACGATTTTTATGTTAATTTAATTATTGATTAATATTGTTAATTTATTAGTTTATTAATTTGATTGTGTTAAGATTAATTTGGTTTCAAATTGATTGTGTTAAGATTTTTCAGGTTCTTACACCTTCCTCTAGTGCTTATGGGTAAGCACTTACCCATAAGCGCTACCAAACACATATTTAATTTTAAAAAGTGCTTAATAAGCTGCAACAGGTACTTATAGAAGTCGGGCCAAAGGCAGCCTTACCCAACGAATGTTTATCCAAATGCACAAACCGAACCAAATAGTCTTTATGGCCGATCTTTCTCTATTGCTTATGGGTAAGAACATACTCGTTTGATGTATTCTTAACTCTAATTGTCCCATATTCTTCGAGTTTGTATATAGATGTTGTACGAGAAGATGAAAATGAGGGTGGAGAGTCTTGTGAAAGAGGGATATGTTAACAAAGATATGATTTCAAATGAAGAAGAACGCAAGGCATTTGATAAATGGGAATATGGATTCAGTCGCCAAGATCATCCCACAATAATTCAGGTTTCTTCTCAATTTGAAGTCAATTACATAAGTTTAATTAGTCCTCGATCCTGATTTTTTTTTTTCACCAAGTATCTAACCATATTAAGAACTGAGTAACATTAATTCTTGGTCAGATTCTACTAGAAAGCAACAAGGATTTTGATGCCTCCGGTGGATTCCTTCCCAATCTAATATATCTTTCTCGAGAGAAAAGAAAGACTTCTCATCACAATTTCAAGGCTGGAGCTCTAAATGTATTGGTAAGTTGGCTTACTTATTTTTCCTGCTTCTCTCTATAGGTTTTGTCGAGCCACGTATATTTGTGTATTGTTTTGATCTTTTTTTTTTTCCTGTATTTATTTGTTGAACCATTTGATAGACATTGTTGTGCTGTTCTCTAATAACTTGAGCGTTTAGAACAAATGGTGTTTAACATTATTATTATTGTTTGATCCCGATCAACACTAACAAATAGCTTGATCTTGGTTACAAAAGATCCGTGTATCAGCCACAATGACCAACGCCCCTATGATGCTCAGCTTGGACTGTGACACGTACTGCAACGATCCTCAAGCACCTCGACGAGCCCTATGCCATTTTTTAGACCCCGTCGAGGGTCCTAAGCTCGCTTTCGTTCAATTCCCTCAGCGTTACAAAGGGGTGAACAAAGGTGACATCTACAACAATAAGTTGAGGAGAGGCTTTCAGATAAATGCAAGAGGGCTTGATGGTTTGATCGGCGCCAATTACGTCGGTACTGGTTCATTCCTTCAGCGAAAAGCATTCTACGATGATGACACTAAGATCAGTCGCGAGTCGATGATCGGTTCAAGACCAATTTTGGAGGCAGCTGAGAGAGTTGCTTCATGTATTTATGAGCAAGGAACAAATTGGGGATTGACTGTAAGAGCTACTAATCTTGTGCTTGTTTTGGTTTTGTTAGAATCCGAATTCTATCTTCGAAGTTCTAACATGCTATATTATTGTTATATACTGATAAATATGTGACAATATATATGTAGATGGGATTTAGATATGGAACAGTGGTTGAGGATTTCTTCACTGGTTATCGCCTACACTGCGAAGGATGGCGCTCGGTGCTGTGCGACCCATCAATGCCTGCGTTCCTAAGCGACATTCCGATCAGCCTGAACGATACTTTGATCCAGATGAAGAGATGGACTGCCGGGTTCCTTGAAGTTGCATTCTCTAAGTATTGCCCTTTCACCTATGGTACCAGGAGTTGTTTTCTCATGGGCATTGGCTACGGCTTCTATTCAGTATGGGCCTTCTGGTCCATCCCTATACTCATATATGCTTTTGTTCCCCAGCTTGCTCTTCTGAATAACATCCATCTCTTTCCCAAGGTATTTCTCCTAATTTCTGTTAAGAAAGAAAGATAAAAACGATGAAGCAAATAGTGCTTACGTCCACGAATACACATCAAATTACTCTCCAAAGCTCGGAAAAATTTTTACAAAGAGCAGTCACGAAAAGTATGATAAATACTTTGTAGAATATAATAGTAAGTGAAATTACTATTGTCCCCTTCGACCCCAAAAGCTTAATCAATGGAGTCGATGGCTGGATTATCAGTACTTCTCGAATGCCTCAGTAGCACCAATCTCTACATAACAACACTTTGACCTTAATTTTCTCTCTTCATCCTAATTAAAACTTGAAACTAACCATTTTGATCACTGTGTCTCCCTCCCCAGGTAACTGATCCATGGATTTATCTGTACTTGTACCTTTTCTTGGCCAGTTACATTCAAGATCTGGCTGAAAACCTATTGTTTGAAGGAACATTAAGGGAGTGGTGGAATGAGCAGAGAATGTGGATGATCAGAGGTTTGTCATCCTACCTCTTTGCAGTTGTCCAGTCCTCTCTCAAACCAGTCGGATTTTCCGGTATTGATTTCGAAGTTACAAGCAAAGTAATCAATAGCGAGCAGCAGGAGCGATACGAAAGGGAGATATTCGAATTCGGGGTTGAGACGCCATTGTTCGTGCCGTTAACAATGGCTGCCTTGATGAGCTTGATTTCATTCACTTGGGGGCTTATGAAACTGATGAATGAAGACTTGGAAGATATGTGTGTGCAGCTGGTGATAAGTGGTTTTGGGGTGGTGATCTCATGGCCTATATATGAGGCCATGGTATTGAGAAGGGATGGAGGGAGAATGCCTGCAAGAATAACTTTGGTTTCCCTTTTTCTAACACTGGTTCTATGTTCTGTAGGTGCTTTGGTACTCAAAAGTTGAAGTGTACTCGTTCAAACAAATATTTGATTTTTCATTTAAGATTGAGACAAGAATCAGTTTTAATCTCAACTGTGAGATATAGTTGGCTTAGTATAGCTTAAATGAAGACTATTTTTTCAGACATTTAAGTAATTTCATAATAAGATCTATACAGAGTTTCCATTTTCATCCAGTGAGGTAATACCAGATCAGCTATTAATTAGAGATACAAAATCTTATTTCCTTGCCAAAAATATGGAGGTTTTCTTACTCATATGTTAATACAAGATGACCAATCACAGATTTATGGCCATATCGTCTGATTTATGGTCACATATCGTCAGGAGTGAGATGATTGGAGCATCGGCTGCAGCAGCACAAACTAATGCTCATCCATGCGTCCTAGATAGGTTTTTTGAAAAATCACGTGAAACGAATTTTTTGATCTCGTGAGAGTCAAAGCATCGGCTTATGCTACAGCTGATGCTCCAGCCATCTTCCTCCAGACGACAACACTAGCCCTATAGTCGCCCATATGTATTAGCTAGGATACAAATCGTCTGCGATGTTTGGTGCAATTTTTCTGCAGTACCAATTGGATGACACCACTTAAGAAACTATAAAAAGGATGACCGATCATTTTTAAGAGACATAAACCTCAATCCTCATCCATCTACTGCTATCCCTACAATCTATCGGATGGGAGTTGCATACATTATAATTAATCAAGAGTTGATGTGGACAGCCTCCAGTCCATTGGTTGTAGGGATGGTAGCTGGAATCGTAGTAGAGGGATTAAACTCATAAACCTCAAACTAGATTCCACCTTAATCGAATTAACCGGGTTACCGATACCAGTCCGAGAGCATTTTGTCTAGTCTTTTTATTGGACGTTTTGCTTCACCGCATTTTGTAACGTGTGTATCCTGCGTTGAAATGCTTGTACTCTAATGCTCTCTACCGGTCATGTACACATGGCCTCGTGCGATTAATACGGCCAGAAAAATCGCATAAGATTTCCTTTCCATTAACTAAGACTGAAATATCTTCTTTCTCTTACACAAAAAATAAAAAATTAAAAAAAAATGCTGGAGATAATAAGCGAGCCAAGAAAAGTCAAGAAACTTGAGACGTTGCTAAGTAGATTACCAGCAGGAAAATGACTATCGGAAACCATCAACGTAGAGAAGGGGACAAGTCGATTAGCCAATTAATGAAGACAGATGATTAACCCCACATTTTGATGTTAGCTTGCGCTAGTTGCTAGGGTTGTGTGGAAAGTCCATCTCTACTCATCTTTTTCTCGCAATAACTTTACCTTCCCCGCATGATCGTGACTCGAGCCTCATTGACATCTAGGAGAGAGAGAGAGAGAGAAGAGAGAGAGATGAATGGAGCCGATTACGGCTCTGTATTGTTTGGAGCAAGATGCGGGGAGCAGATGTTGCGTTCTTGCATGATCGGCTCTGTATTGTTTGGAGCAAGATGCGGGCAGCAGATGTTGCTTTCTTGCATGATCGTGACTTCAGTCTCATAGAGAGAGAGAAATGTGAATGGAGCCGAATACAACTCGTATTGTTTGGAGATAGATGTGGGCAATAAATGCTGCAACGTGTATTTACGCTTTTTACATATTTATTAACGTAGATGCGCATCAACGCATCCATAGTTTTATAAATCCTGAACAGTAAAATGGTTACAACCATCCTTAAAGCGACAATCAGAGAAAGCCATATAGACAGGGTACCACATGAATAAGCCAACGGTGCTTGTACTAATTGTATCCCAATTGGTACTCACACATGGCTTCTCTTAAATGGCTCTACAAGGATGATTATATGTAGCTAGCTCCCTATAAAGGATGCACGTCCTCCGGAGTCCGGACTATGACGTACTTTCCAAAGCCTGGATGCTTCAGTGCGTATTTTTGTATGCTAATAGACATGTGGTGTGCGATGACTGCCTACCCTCGTCTCTTGTCTTGCTGTCTGAGCTAATAGATATGTAGCGTGCGTTGCTGCCTACCCTCGTCTCTTGTTTTGCTGTCCGGACCAGATGATGTAGCAGAGAGCGCCTGGGGCGCTCGTAAAAGAAAAGACGAGTTCAATTCCTCTTACTACATTTTCTACAACCATCCCTACAACCATGGAACAGGAGACCCGAGACTGTACACATCAACTCTTGATTATGATGTAAACAACTCCTATCCCTTGGTTGTAGGGATGGTAGTAGGGATAGCAGTAGAGGTTTTCCATTCAGATGAGACTGCGTACTTCTATCTCTCCTGTCTCTCTGTTTTCTCTTTTATATTTTCTTTGAAAAATATACAGCGACAGTACTGTTCGTACTTCATTCTAGTGATTCTTAGGTAAAACGATCGATGATGCATGAATCCATGAAAAGAGAAAAATCTAATCCATCATCTATTCAAATCTTACAAACCCCATTAAAGAAGAAATGAAGAATAACAAGAGTTGAAACTTGAAACTGAAAGAAAGAATATTATTAGTGGAAAGTATTTGAATTATATAAAGAATATTTTCTATATAACAAAGAAACAGCTTTTGAGATAGAGGAGACGATGATGATGATGGTGTTCTTATTACAGCCACAAACAATTAAGTACGCACAAGAACAGAGCCAACATATAGAAAACATTTATTAGAATCATGTCGTGAAGTGTTGCAGAGATCCTCCTCCTCCTCCATCTAATTCTAACCACGTCGAATCACCACCACCATAACACGTCCAATTACTATTCCAAGAATTAAAATGACAGTGCTCTGGTAGATAATCTGTCACAGTCTCCGACCAAACCTCTCTACTTCCGTTCATCAACTCCGGCAATTCAATCTCACCCCAGAAGTCGTCACCCTCCGATGCCACCTTCTTCTTATCGGAACTTGCCTCATTTGCCGCCGCGGCTGCTGCCGCCGCCTGAATATCTCTAGCTGTACTCGTGGACGGACGAGGAAGGAGCTCAGCCTCTTCAGGGAAGTTTAGTAGAGCTTTACGTCCTCTGAGACAATAAGCGGCGACGTCGTAAGCTCTCGCCGCCATCTCCGGCGTCGGAAACGATCCCAGCCAGATTCTCGACTTCTTCTTCGGCTCCCTGATTTCCGATACCCATTTCCCCCAACGCCGTTTCCTGACCCCTCTGTACACCGGAAGTCTACTACCTCCTCCCCGTACGTCAGAATTTCTGATCGTCTCCGGCGACGTCAACAGATTTTCTTCTTTGTACGGTGGTGGCTGCTCCATTTACAGAGCCGTTGCCTTGGTCGCTGTTTATGATTTATTATAATACTACTTCGTCATTCTAAATTACTGAAATACCCCTACGAAAAGAAATAAACCAATGAAAATTCTCTTTCGGCTACATGTATGGAAGAGATTTAACGTGTTGGACTAATTTGCCCTTCCACAGTTTCACGTAAGCCAAGGTGCAACTCGGTTCGATTTGATTCTGATTGGCGTCAACCCAAGACCAAACCGATCGTGAAGGTTAACCCAAAATTGAACTAAACTAAATTGAGAACCCAACTGTCAAATCCCAAGACCGAATCGAACTGAAATGAGAAACCCTAAACCCAAACCAACTCAATCCAAATTGTACATTCGGTTCGGTTTCGATCAGGTTAGGTCAAGTTAATAAAATGTTTTCTAAAATTATATAATATTGTATTTTATGTATCATATATATCATTGAAACACACACACACACACACACACACACACATATATATATATATATATATATATATATATATATATATATATATATAAT
>JAUPMG010123771.1:0-11683 GCA_031762675.1 Pachysandra terminalis | reverse complement strand
AAATGAGGTTAAATAACTTTCAATAATGGACATGTACACAATATGATCAAGTTTAATCAAGTTTAAAGAACTCAAGAATAAAAATAGAGATTTCCATGGAATAGAAAAGGGAAAGAAAAGAACAGTTTCACAACTTCTAAGCAAACAATGGATTAACAAGGCATAAATGGGAGTGCATCTAAGCACAAGTTGGAACAATCGAAAAAAAATTAAACAAAACAAAACAAAAAAGTTCTTAATCTTAGATCAAGCAGAAATTGATTGAAAATTACATGTATATACCCACACACACACCATTGTGAAAAGAGCAACAGTTTAAGAATGTGGGTGAAAGTCATAAAAAAAATTATTTATTTATTTTTATTTTTTAAAGGGGTGACAGTTGGGTAAAGGGGTAGATATAAACAAGATGACAGGACTTCATTTTCCTACGATTTTGGCACTAACTAGGGTCAGCTATAAGCCCTATCTTTTTGGACTGGTTATGAATGAAGTAAAAAATTATATTCAAGAGAAAGTGGCCTTGGCGTATGCTATTTGCAAATGTCGCATTGGTAGACCGAATTAGAGAGGGAATTAATGCAAAACTAGAATTGTAGAGGGATACCCTGGAATCAAAATGTTTCAAATTTCAATATAAGTAGAATGAAGACAAAGCATATGGAATGAAACTCTAGTACCTCTAAATATGGAGGTGAAGCAGCGGTTAGAATTGAGAACCAAGAGTGACCAGTCTTGCTATCTTGGATCAATTATTCATAGGGGGGAATATGGATGAAGACATTTCAAATTTAATTAGAGCCAGTTGGCTTAAGTGGATAGGTGGTTCTAAATTGTTTTGGGATGAACACACTGCACTTGACCTGAAAGGGTTAGACAAGTGATAATGTATAGGCCAAGATGCTAGGCAACTAAGAAGCAACACATTTCTAAGATAAGAATAGCCAAATTAAGGATGTCAAGATGGACAACTGGAAGACGAGGAAGGTAAGGACTGAATGTATCCAAGTGAGGCTATGAGTACATCAATATGAGATAAATAAATCAGAGTTCGATTGAGATGGTTTGGACATGTTAAATATACGTATTTACAGGCAACTATGAGGAAGTATAAGATGGTGCAAATTAAAAGGTACCAAAGGGATAGAGGAAGACCAAAAAGGACCTGGATGGAGTTGCTTGGTCTAAAAGCATCTGCAAGCACATAGGTTAACTGAAAATATGGTGCTTGATATGTAGGAATGGCAGAACAGGATTCATGTTGCCGAACCCAATTAGTTAGGATAAGGTAACTGCATATTTATATGTATTTGCATTCAAATTTGAGGTTGGGACAGATCGGGCCAAGTTTCAGGCCCAGAAAGGTTGAGCTGAAGCCAAATGATCATAAACTCCATTTCTGACACTAAATTTTAGCCTAGGTCCAATCCAGGTCCCAAAGAAACGTAGCCTTCCTACTAACTTGATTCCATTATTCAGACCGTTGCAGCCATAAGGATCATAGTTGGTGAAGTAAAACTAACAATGGATGTCAAAAATGTAGAAAAATTATGAAGCAACAAATTCGAAAGCTTCACTTGTTCATCCAAAAGAAGAGAGATTACAAGGCTTTACATGATAGTCCAGGACAACAACTAACAAATGTGCTAGTTGATTTCGAAATATGATTTGTCAAAAGCTAACTAATTTCCATAAAATTGTAAAACTTCGCATAAAGCAAAGTCACGCTAACCAAAAGCCTAAAACACTTCCCAATCAACCATAGGAATGGGTTGTCCTACCAAAGATGTACAGTAATAATCTATGGATCTTAATGAAGGCTTATGTTCGAATTGCTTAGTTTCGTTCTCTCTTGACATGTACTTGAATATGCCTATTTTAGGTACTAAGTTAGCTCTCTCAATTATTCACAATGTAGAAAAATTTGAATCTGTCGAATATGCTTTCACCTATTGCTGAAAATCTCATACCCCTCCCTCTTTTCCGCCTCCTGCCAAGCTTGCAAATTATTTTCTAATTACTTATTTATATTTGTTATAGGTACATTCTATGTGTTAATTTTCTAAAACTTAATGTTTTCCATTTTCTAAGTTTTTAAGTAATAACTATAATTTACCAATTATACATATATAACATATAAAATGTTTGATTGCCAGGCATAAGTCATAAATTGAGCAAATGTTGACTGGTAGAGATGGTCAGTAGCTTACTGTAACTGCATTAAGGAGAGCAGGGCGCTCATCCATCCCCTCTCCAAGCCCAAATCCTCCGATCCAATAACCTGAGTCAAAGATTTTCAAATCAACTTCACAAATTGATATTAAGAATGCAGTTCAAAATGTACACTTTTCTTTCCTTTTTTTTTTTAAATCTTGATAAGAATGATACATTATAATATAATTTCCAATTATACTTAATAAACTGTTGAGTAGCAAAATCACATTAAAGAAAGAAAAAGTGGACCTTATCCCTATTGGTCTTTCCTATTTGGGAACATAAATATGTTACTCCGCAAGGGATTTTAGCAAAGAAAACTTTATTAAGGAATAGATGGAGTAGAAAAAATCAAAAGAAAGCAATTGCTCTAACATATTTTGATATATAACCACAGATATTTGACATGTTTTTCATTGTCTATACTCGCATCTTGCAATGTTAGCCTGTAAGGAATAAAGATTCACTCACTTTGTCCTATATGGAACAAGCGATATTCATTTTTAAGGGAGTCACCAAAAATTGTTTTATTACTTCATTTATTTCCAAGGAGTGAAAACTCATTAAAAAAGAGAGAATGATACACAAGTTGACCTGCTACAGAAAAATCAAAATCCATGCAAATAAATAACTCCATACTACTAATACCTGATAGAACCAAAACTCCCTTCACCCAGTGATTTTACTAACTAATAAGAACGAATCAAATCCCCTGCTGAAATATGTCTCAAATTTTTGAGCTCTTGAAAGCCGCACAAGCTAATTAATGTTCTCACTGAACACATAGAAAGCCAAGGCTCATGAACTACTTGAACAAGCTTATAATAGAGTCTACCAGCCACTAACAGAGAGGAATAATTTAAAGTCTTATGCTGGATGTATGTGCAATCTTTTAGATGTTAGATATCCAAATCATGAAATCTAAATAAATCCAACCAAATACCAAGCTACGACAACGAATCAGACTAACATAAAGCAACAAAAACTCTTGAAGCAAACAAACTTAGAACCAAATATTACTTACATGTTAGGTAATTATTCTTAAGGGAATAAAATTTAAGTCCTTGAGATAACTAGAGCTTTTTGTACACTGTTTTTATGATTTTCATGCAGTTTTCATTATTTATAAGATCACGAGGAGGAAAAAAAAAAATCAAATAGGATTTTTAGGTGTTGAACTTTCTTTAGATATTTTAAAGAAAGACTAAGAAGGTATATAAAGCAATCAACCAAAAGTGCAATTGTCACACATATAATCCAGCTAGAAACGCATCCAACACTGCAAATTAGCTGTCAATGAAACAAGTTGATGTACATCAGACACATGATTAGTAACAGGTGAGACCTTGCATACACTAGCACTCTTGAGAAAAGAGGCATGCAGGAGAGTGTATCTGTATATGCAGAAAACAAGGGGCTACACCATTTGATGCAGCCCTCATAGGACAAAATGTCAATGATAAAGCTTTCAGATGGTCATGACCATCCAACTTTTCTCAATGTAAGAATGGGATATTAGATGGTCATGATTGAATTTGAAGGTAATCTAAATTGATGAATAAGATATGTAGAACCAGGTAAAACCTGAGACATTTCGCCTCACTACTTCTTGCGCACAACGACTACGTTCCTCAACACTGGATCCTCCAACAATTGCTCCGAAAACAGCTCCACCTGCCTGAATTTGAAAAAGTAATAGGTACTATGCGAAGCAATCCATATTTTAAAGGCAATATGTTAGAGAACTGTTATAAGGCTATTAAACATATACTTCAAGAGGAAAATTGGGCAGCCAACCTTTGGATTGATTAGCTTATGAAAGACCTTTTAACAGATTTAGTGTAGGTTAAAAATTATTTGGTGGGAATATGTCATGTATTGTTGCTTATCTTGAATTTGCATACCTTTCTTGCTTATATTAAATGATATTTTTCTCTCATGAAAAATATGACATAATATTTTCTTGACCATGCATGTAATTTCATTCAGTTTTTGAAAAAGATTAAGAAAAAAAAGAAAGAAAGAAAGAAACTTGGCTCAATAACAGAAAAAAGAGAATGCATAACACATATTTTTCTACCAAAGGTGCATAATCATCCACAACCATCTCAACATTCATTGGGATGACAAAGGGGCAGGTTCATACATTCATGGGAATGACAAGGAACAGGTTCAGTACAAGTTTGTGTCAATCAGATCCCAACCCTATTGTCGTACACCCCATTCCAACCCGTGGACAGGTTTACAGTATAGATATCAAATCTGCTAGCTTAAGAATCTAGTATCCGACCACACCCCATACTACAACCAGGGCTCTAGTATGGACTGCTAATTCATATGGCAATAGGTGTTTCATATGGCTGGACCAGTGTAGTGCACCTTTCAAGGAACAAGTGATTACAGATTAAGAAATGTAGGAGTTCACCCAGATCACAATTCATAATAGATCACTATTTCCTGTCTATCATGAAGAATGTCAAGGGGAGAAGAGTATTCTTAGGCCTAGGATCCATGCTCTGCACATGTCCATAGTATTGGAGTCCTAACATGAACAGCATTAAACCAAGTGCTCAAAAAATCACTAGGTTTGGTTGAAGGCACCAAGTCATTGTTGATTACTTGAAAATCGATGTGGTCCTGGGCCAAACAAAAGACCACCAAGAGTGCACATAATTGATGCCAGTGTCAATTATTTCCATTTTCTCAGACGGCCTTGGATCCACAAACATATTGTTGGATACCTCCTATGCGTCAAAGCAAGTTGGAAAGTGAAATAAGTTTAAATGTCATTACTGCTCTCCCACTCTACCCTTCAGAAACTTAAATTGCAAATCCTGTGATTGCTTAACTTTGGTAAAGAATCCATGCAATCAAAAGTTTCAAACATCCCTTCATCAGCATGGGAAGAACTGATTGGGTAGTAAAAACCCAGGTCATCCAATATGAAAGAGAAATGTGACACTAAACAAAGGCTGGAGATCAAGACATTGAGATGAACCTCCCTGACTTTTTCTTAAAGAGTCGAGGGCACCTTCATCCTTTCCAAATGTAGGCGGATGTCATGTAAAATGAGGTTCCATCATCAGCATTTCAGTCCTATTTCAACAAGCCAGTGAGCACACATTCTCCTCTGGTATTTTTCTTGAGAGTCAAGGGAAACTCCATCCTTTTCAAATGTAGTTGGCTGTCACATAAAACGAGGTTCCACGATTGCCATTTCTGTCTTATTTCAGCTAGACATAAAATGAGGTTCCATCATCGGCATTGCAATCTTATTTCAGCTAGCCAGCGAGAGCACATTCTCCTTTGTCTTAGTCCATCGTTGGCATTTCTTTTTCTCTTCCTTCATGGCTAAGTTAATTGTGGGTGTACACGTTTCCAGCTTGGCAAATGACTTAGTAGATAAACTTGCAAAATGAGGAGCTACGAGGGAGAAATTTTTTTCTGAGGAATCCAACTTATAGACATGTTGGAGGATGGGGGAGACTGGTATCAGGTTGTACAATTGGCGCATTTTGTGTATTCTTTTGGTACATCGAGTTTTTATGTTTCGGTTATTTTTTTAGTAGCTGAGTTTAGATGTATTGTTGAGACTCACCTTTTAAGGTACGAATGCACGCATGCAAGCACACATGCACCCACACCCACAAACACACACACACACACACACACAAAAAAATGTAAATTGTCGGTGCAAAAACTTTGATACGCACTAATACCACCGTGATGCTCTTCTTCCTTCCTAGTCATGCAACTTCATCCCAAAGCAATTGAGGTGTTTGATACACCTTTCACAACCATATCGACCCATTTGCTTCACCCTTAAGTAATTGAAGGTAGGTCTTGATTGATTGTTTCAATATCTCAAATTGCATGATATCCTACAATCTGCATTAAGAATGCCATGCCAAAAGAAGTGCACTAAAACTTGTGTGGCCAACAAAGAAACTATCTACCGTTTAAAATTTTCTTAAAACACCTCAAGAACTCTAGTCGTATATTTCCTCCACCTATCACTTGTACTGAAGCTGCATTCTATATGCTCAGTCTGGTGGGTTTTGGGTACAAAAAGAGTACCATATCTTTTTCTTAGTTATTGATGAACTGGTAATGGTAAGAATTGACAATCGAGAGATTACTAAAAGCAATCACTTATGTCATATTGGATCAATTTATCCATGAAGAGAGGGATATTGATAAGGATGTTGCACATAGAATAAAAGCTAGATATCTTAAGTAAACAGATAGTTCTAAAATGCCAAGTGATCGATGTGTACACTCAAGCTAAAAGGAAAAATTTTTTGGACAGCTATTAGGTGTGCTATGATGTATGGATGAGAATGTTGAGCAAAAAAAAAGCAACATATGCATATGATGAGCATTTCTGAGATGTTGAGATGGGTGCGTGGGAAGCCTAGCAAAGATAAGGTAAGGAATGAACATATTCGAGAATGTATTGGTGTTGCCTGAATAGGAGCAAAGATAAAGAAAGTAGGTTAAGATGGTTTGGGCATGTAAAGCAAAGACCTAGGAAGGCAACCATGAGAAGGGGCAAAAAATACCCCTTGAAGGATCTAATTGAGTGAGACGAATACCAAAAAGAACCTAGATGGAGTCGATCCGAAAGGATTTGGGTACACATAATCTGACTGAAAATATGATTTTCGATAGATTGGCATGGAGGAACAAGATTCATGTTGCCGATTCCAACTAATGGGGTAATGCATTTTGTTGTTTTTTTTGCTTTAATTTCAAGATGTTTCTTCAATCCTACTTTTTTCCTTTACTCTCCTAGTTTGGTAGACCAAAACCACATTGTTTGCAAATAACATACACCAAAGCACCTCCTATCTAATGATAGTGAATCATCGTTCACCCCTAATGTAAGCCTATTCTCATTGGAAACTCATTGGCATCACTACAAACATCTCTTACACCAGTTAATGCTCCCCCATGGATGTCCTTAATAATATCAATTTGCTCAATATTCCTTTCTCAACCAAAACCCACTGAATTAACTCTAGGCTTTCTATCATGTGTTTTTTTTTCTAGAACAAAAAAATCATGTGAAGGTCTCCCCTCCTCCCCGTAACCTTCACTAATTATCTAAGCAAAAGAGCAGCCTCAATGGCGGACCTCCCTAGCATAAAAACAAACTGATTCGCTACCGTAGTTATTTGTCTGAATCTTTGCTCCATCAATCTTTCCCATAATTCATGATGTAACTCATAAGCTTAATTGCAAGACAGTTATACTCCTTTGTTTTTATATCCACCAAGCATTTGGCATTTCCCTAATCCTCAAAATTCTATTAAATGATTTGGTCAACCATTGCATGCATTTCCACACTTCAATTGGGATACCATACAATCCTAAGGCCTTTCTACTTTCATACTTGCTAAAACTCCTTTCACTTCAAACACCTTAATCCTACGAACATACGAATGCTCTCTAATCTTCTCAATACTAATATCTCCACCTAGGCTAGAGTTCTCAATACATTCTCCATTTAGAAATGCATGGATACAATAATCCAAGAATGTCTATGAGTACCAAAGAAAAAGAAATAAAAAATAAAAATAAGATAAAGTAGGTTAAGATGGTTTGGTCATATAAAATGAAGTCCTAGGGAGGCACTTAGAGAAGATGCAAGTGGGTGCATATTGAAGGTTCTAAAAGGCTGTGATGAAGATCAAAAAGGATCTAAATGCAGTAGATCATAAATGAGTTAAACACACATAATCTGACCAAAGATTTGTTTTTCGGCAGATTGGGATGACGAACAGGATGCACTAGTAACAATTATAATATATATTTATAGTCCCAATGTCTATTATACGACTCAATTGGAAGGAGAAGAGAATCTTTTAATATGTGCATTCTGATCAGGTTTCTGTGGACAGAAAGGTCGTCTGTACATTTAACTGGAAGTTGGAACTTGGAAGGAATGCAAAATTATTTAGTGCTAGGGTTTCTTGGACAGCCTGTACAACAGCAGTTAAACTTACTCATTAGCTTCACTCACCGTATATTCTTGACTGTATATAATTTTTAAATCCTTTTATGATATTAGCAAAATAAATTCTTCTTTACCTGTCAGAAAAAATGAGTGTAAAACACGCACGCACGCACACACACACACATGAACACACACAAATGGACGGCTTCTCATGCATAAAGTTTCTTTACTGCCGCACTAATATCCATTATCAAGGTCAGTATCACACACATATCACACTAGCACACATATATATAGTTTGGATTTAGCTCTTTAATTATGTACCGAATCCTATATGAACTTGAAATTTTTTAACAAGTAAATAGAAAAAGGACCCACTTAAAAAAAGTTGTAGATTGGACATTCAAAACAAAATATAATTTATTCAACATAAAATACAGATATAAAAAAGTGATAATTTTGAAATTAAGGTTCTCCATTTTTTTAATCAGAAAAAGTAGTGTATCAGTATTTAAACTAGAAAAGAAAAGGAACACGGATAGTCACAGTTGTAAA
Organism: Pachysandra terminalis; assembly: GCA_031762675.1. Taxonomy (NCBI): domain Eukaryota; kingdom Viridiplantae; phylum Streptophyta; class Magnoliopsida; order Buxales; family Buxaceae; genus Pachysandra; species Pachysandra terminalis. The sequence goes on along the minus strand of JAUPMG010123771.1, from coordinate 2,955 downwards.
AGGAATTTTTTTTTTTTTTTTTTGATCAGTAATGTAAGATTTTATTAAAAAGATAAGAAAAGCAGTACAAACTAGAGAACACAGTACACAAAGAGTGTACAGAAACATGAGAAATAGAACATCACTACCCTGAATGAAACCCCAAGAAGCATAAAGCAACCTTCTCCCAAAAAAGAACAAAAAATCCCACCCTAACCACCACCAGAGCAGTTCTCAAAACAACCTTCTCTCCCCCAAGAAGCAAGAAAATCAAAGGCCATAACAGAACATAGGGTCTACAAAAACTACTATCAAGACCATTTCCCAAAAGGAACATCGCCCAAGTCAGACTGTAACTCAAACTGAGAATCCAGAAAAACCGAACACCACCCAACCAAAGTTAAAATCGCCTTCTTAACCAATAGTGAATCCTGCATTTCCTTCCTGTTAAAAGTCCTGTTATTGAGCTCTAAACATAATGTCCAGCATATCGTGGCTGGGGTCTAATTTTAACTCTCTTCTACCCCCAACTAGACAAAGCGTCCGACAACCTCCTTGGCTGAACCCATGGCCTTCCAAATCTGAATAGCATTGACGACCAAACCTTTACAGCCAGTCGACAATGCAACAAAAGGTGATCCATCAAATCCCCTTCATCCTTGCACGTAATACACCGATTTGGGAGAGACCAACCACAAAGGATTAAGTGATCTAGAGTCAAAATCTTGTCAAGAGACGCCAACCAAAGAAAAAAAGCCACTTTGGATGGAGCATGTGACTTCCAAATAATATTTCCTGGATTGTATTCCTCTCTGCCCTGGAAAAAAGAAAGGTAAAAAGATTTAACTGAAAAGCTACCACACCCCTCCCAATCCCAAATTCTGGTATCACCACCTTCTCTCACACTAGCACCTTCCAAAGAGGTAAGAAGAGCTGACATCGACTCCAATTCTCGATCGAACAAAGGCCTCCTACGTGGGATGATCCACGATCTATCCCTAGAGATCGCATCACTAACCCATACATGCCTTTTCGAAACCACCCCTTATAAATCCGGAAATCTTTACACAAAGGAAGTTCCCCCCACCCACATCTTCCCAAAACTTCACCCTCGTTCCGTACCCCACCTTGAATTTCAGTTTTTCCATAAATCTTCCCTTCATACCCATAATCGCCTTACATAGGCCACATCCATGGGATTTACCACAATCCTTCAAGAACCAACCTCCAGGAAGGCACCAATACTTGGAGACAATAACACTCCTCCATAAGCTTCAATCTCCTCACGAAACATCCATAACCATTTTCCAAGCAAAGCGTCACTAAAATCGCTCAAGGATCTTAGCCTGATACCCCCTTCCTCCTTAGGTCTACACACAACTGACCATTTAGCCAAGTGGAAGTTCTTAGCTTCATCAATTACATTCCATAAAAAATATCTTTTGACTTGCTCAATTCTACAGGCCACCGACTTTGGGATTCTGAAGTTGAAAGCATATAAATAGGAAGATTAGCTAAAACACTTCTGATTAAGGTCATCTTACCACCTTTAGAAAGATATCTCCCTTTCCAAGATGACAACTTATGTTCCACCCTTTCAATAACTGGATTCCATACTGATGCCTTCTTGAAGCTAGCCCCCAGCGAAATACCCAAGTATTTAGAAGGAATAGCATACTGAAAGATATCTCCCTTTCCACGATGACAACTTACCTACCTTACACCTAAGATTCATAGCATATGACGCCATCAAACACTCCTTCCCCACCCAAACAATTCACTCTTCTTCAAGTTAATGCACAGCCCAGAAACTGCTACAAAGCATACCAAGATGCACCGAAGGTACCTCAATTTGCTATTAGAGGCCCCACAAAAAATGAGTGTCATCCGCAAACTATAAATAAGATATACATGGGCCGGACACCCCAGGCTTAAAACCCTTCAATAGGTTGAAACTAGTCACCCTCACCAAGGTTTGCAATGTCGATGTAGCAAGACATTTCGCAAACTGGTAAGAGCTGCAACATTTCGCGACATGTCGTGACATCTGGGGAAATCTTAGTTTTTTGATGGATTTTGATCCCAACTTCTAGATGAGCATAATTGTGGCCTAAATACACCTTAATACATCAAAACATGAAAAAAAAAAAAAAAAAGCATTCCCTTAATCAAGACCATTGGTTGAGGGGAGTTAGGGACTCCAGTTGTACAAAAAGTCTAAAAGTAATACATCCAATTAAAGTAGATAAATTGTTCCTATAATTTTTACTAACTATTTATTTATGTTTTCAAAATTTTATATGAATTTTTAAAAAAATATATATATTTTTCTCTCATGTCGCATGGAAAAGGGAAATCTAGCGATTTCCCATGGATTTCGTGTCGACAATTACAAAATTGTCAACATGTCGACGACATTGAAAACACTAGCCCTCACAATCATTCTACTAAGAGCTTCCACCACCAACACAAACAAAAAGGGAGATAAGGGATTGCCCTGTAAACAATTTAAAAAATCAGACCGGCTCCCCATTCACCAAAATCAAAAAAGACACGGTTGATTTACACGTTCTCATCCAATTCCTCTATTTGACACCAAACGTTATCCTTCTCAACATATAAATAAGGAAATCCCAATTGACATGGTCATAGGCTTTCTCCACATCCAATTTACACAACAGCCCCAGTTTCTTCTCTATTAATCTCGAATATAAACATTCATTTGCAATCAACACTCCATCCAAAACTTGGCAGCCACCTACAAAAGCCATCTGATATGGAGACACAAGCAAAGGACGAACGCTCTTCAGTCTATTGGCCAGCAACTTAGATATGATTTTATAAAAAATGCCCACCAAACTAATAGGTCTAAAGTCTTTCAACTCACAAGCACCTTCATTCTTTGGGATGAGAGAGATAAATGTAGCATTAGCACTTCTTTCAAGTTCTGATTTTGACAGAAAAGCTTCCACCGCC
>JAUPMG010123762.1:0-11683 GCA_031762675.1 Pachysandra terminalis | reverse complement strand
TACAACTTTGCGATTCTCTCAACACATAAGTGTTAAGCTACCATCCTTAGCGGCAACACTCAAAATCACATCAAGTTTGATCACATGGTCGGATCTAATCCGATCGGCGATCCAACGACAATTAACCACCATCACATGATATAGAATATAAAACACACTAATAGGAAGAATAAAGCCTCCATAATTTTTTATTCCTATTTAATTACTAATTCTGATTAATACTACCCTTAAGTCTATCAAGTTAAACTAATCAGTTTATGATCCAGAGATTTCTAGTGTGTCGTTGTGTGATTAATTTAGTTAAGTGATCTAAACTTAATTCACTAAGTAAAATTAACCTATCAATCTAAACAAAATTACTATTCTACCCTAAGGTTCTCAATTAATTTTTTTATGATTTGTTCAAGTTATTACTCTAAGTCTCCTCGCTTATTACGACTTTCAAGTCATAATATTCTTATGTAATAATCTGGAGTCCTAAAACTATGGACATAGGGACAGGGTGTTACTCATAGACCAAATCCATGGTCAAGAGTTAATACTGTGCATGTGAGTGAGTGCATGCTAGCTAAACATTTAATTCCTTGTGTACAAGGTGAAATAACAACTAGCTAACATTTTGATCATCTAATTCACGGAAAACATAAATTACATCTAAGAAACAAGGATAGTGGAACCATAATTAGAAGTCATATGAAATAATCTAAGTGTTCTTGGAGGATGCATAAATAATTACGTGTATAGAACTCATCTCAACCCTTCTTATATTCATCTACTCAAATAGCCCATGAAGAGGCATGTAAAACAATGATCAAAATGAACTTCACATAATGTCATACTAGATAAGATCTCATTATGATTAACATGAAGATCATATACTACAAGCATTCCACATGATACCATATCAATTTCATCAATCCGATATAGAGTGTAAGTTACATCAGTCCTATTAGAGTGTATACTCGATAATTTCAATCACAAACTATGGTATATGTGTCACTAACAAACATACAAACATGAGGTCAAACATTAGGTTCGGTGAAGACTTCGGCTGAGTCTTCGGCGCACCGAAACCTGCCTTGACAACCCCTTCGGCACACCGTTTGGCGCACCGAAGCCAACTCGGTGAGCAGTTGGTCGGACCGGACTTAGACTCGGTGAAAAATCCAGGGACTAAGTCTTGGCGACCACTTCGGCGCACCGAACCCTATTCGGCAGTTTGTTCAAGCCCGGTGACCTGTTCGGCGAACCGAACAGTTTGTCTGCGGCCCAGAAAGTGTTCGACGACTAGTTCTGCGGACTTATGAGGTCGCTGATTATCGCGAACAGACCAAAATCAAGGTGTTTTTCTTTCATTCCGAACATACAACAATTGGGAAATTTCTAACATGCATTGATTAGTTAAAATCCATTAAGACACAACCCTAAAACATGACATTATTCTAACATTTAAGATACATGGAAAACCTAACCATTCTGCAAACATGAAAACAACTAAAATCAATATCTAAGTATTCAACTCATTCTAAAATATGAAAAATGAATACTAGCTTATCATCAAAACATTTGATCCATTGAAAAACACATTATGAACATGCAAGGTAGAGGAAAAACATGAAACCTAAGATGAGCCTATTTTTGTTCATGAAAATATCCACTTACTTTGCAAGAAGATGCAAGAAACCTCAAGCATAACTATACCCCTCTCTCCTTCCTTCTTCTCCAAGCTCTCCTCCAAGCCAAAACCTTCAAACCAAAACAACAACCCTAAAGAGAATATGAGATTCTCTCTCTCTATCAAACCAAACCCTAACACATGTCAAAATCTAGGCCCTCCATCTCACTAACTTCAAATCTCAACCCTCCATTTCGCTAACTTTATCCTAACCATCCTAATACACCCACTCTCATCCTATCCATCTAAGTCTATCTACCCCAACCACTCTCATGTAAACCTCACACTCACACCCACTCTAAATCTAACCTTACACCTCACCACTCACTAAAGACAAACAAACACACTAGCTTAGATCTAAGCCATACAATCATAAAAACTACATTCCTAGCCATACACATCATCAGAGAACTAAATTTACGAGTTTGCCATTCTCTCAACATATAAGGGTTAGACTACTATACATGGCAGTAATACCCAAAAATCATATCAAGTTTGATGACATGGTCGGATCTAAACCGATCGACGATCCAACCAAGTGTAACAAACATCATGTGATATAGAATATAAAAATGAGCTAATAGGAAGATCAAAGCAGCAATAATATTTTATTCCTATTCGATTATTAATTTAAGCTATCTGATTAACACTGCCCTTAAGTCTATCAAGTTAAATTAATCAGTTAATGATCTAGGGATTTCTAGTGTGTTTTTGTGTGATTAAGGATGTTAAGTGATATAAACTAAATTTACTAAATGAAATTGGCTTTTCAATCCAAATAAATTACTATCCTACCCTAAGATTCTTAGTTATTATTCTTATGAATTATTCAGGTTATTACAATATCATCCTCTGAATACACAGCTAAAATAGGAAATTATTCCATGTGCAAATCATAGTTTCTAGGATTTACGGCCTAGAGGTCCCAATTTCTTCACTTTATTTCCAATCATGGGGAAAAATTCCAGAGCTTCATCAATGTGAAATGTTCCTTGTGAATCATACATAAACAAATCTACTAACAAAATTTCATTCAGTCATCCATCCACCAAGACGAGCATTCATCCTGCAAGACAGGAATCAAAATAGGTATATTGGGATAGCGACTCCCTCAACTCCAGAAATAGATAATTGTGCATAAGTCTCCTCACCTATTGTGATTTCCAGATCACAGCAATCTCTTAAAATCCTTAAAAATCCAAAAGTATGGATTATGCAAAGGGGTTTAACCTATAGATCAAATCCATGGTCTTAAGGCATAAAAAGTGCAAGTGATAGGGTGCACGTTAACTAAGCATGCAATTGGTGTGTACAAGGTGTAATAAGCCTATCTAGCTTGCTGGACATGTTAAAAACACATAATAGCAAGTATATCAAAATATCATGTTCCAACCAACATAGCAAATAGTCTAAATAGGGTATGAGTATTTGAAACATGCATAATCAAGCATAACTAATATCAAAATAGGTCTAATGAGATCAAAATTTACATGCTCACAAACATTCAATCAATTTAGATCACATTGGTCAATTTCAGCGTGCCTTGGGGTCGCCGAACCACTCACGGCGTACCTTTTGGCGCGTCGAGGGGTCGCCGAGGGGTTAATTATGGGTTTTTAGAATTTTCGGGTTTAGGTCATAAAACATGGCTCGGCGTACTCTCGATACGCTGAGAATAGGCCTGGTGTAATTTCCAGGGACAATATTTTTGGTCTGTTACGCTCGGAGTACTGAAGGTGCGCTGAGACAGGTTTCGGTGTAGTTTCTAGGGACTGGAAACAAGAAAAAAGGGAGCTCGGCGTGGTCTCGGTGCGTCGCGATGCCGTCGAGGTCACTTCTGGGCAGGTTCGGCGAGGTCTCAGTATGCCGAGTACTTGCCGAACTGCATATTCTGGGCAGTTTTTCCATAATTCTGATGTTCCTATAACTCTAATCAATTTCTTCCTTAAGTAACCTTCCTTCATCTTGGATTCCGCATAAAACCCAATAATATTATATAGTAAAATATAAGTAAATAAATAAATAGCTCATTCACTTTGAAAACTCTTGAAAACTAATATAATTTTGATAATTTACTTCATACTATTGAAAAACAAACTTGAAACTCTACTTAAACCATAAAACAAGTTAAATTCGAATACTTACCGTAATCCTGTCTCTATATTTGAATTTTAGAGTTCTAGTGAGTTTCTAACTCCTATGGAAGCTTCTTATTAGTATTTTAATCTAAACCATTGATTGGAGTGTAAAAGCTCATGCAAGATCTAAACCATTCATTATAACTTAAGAGGTTATGATTGTGTGTATTGCACTTAGTTTCCTAATTGTACAACCCACCAATCACAATCAGTCAAAAGTCAAATAATATGGTTATTTACTAAAATTTCAAATTAACTCATAATTTTATAATTAATTTACACATTAACTCCTATACTTATTTTAATTACAATTTAGTCTTATATTTTGGTTGGGTTATTACAGTAAATAATCCAAACAGCATCAAGTCCACGCTAATCATCTTGACCTGCAACATAAATAAGTTGCGTGAGCTTGAAATGCCCTGTTAGAAACGATTCCGACAACCATCCCTATGGAATAATGTTAGTCCAAATATCATACATCATAGATTTTGAGGCAATAATATAGCAGTAATCATGTCATGCAATTCATATCATATCAATCAAGTTTGTAATGCATAAGAATTCCACAAGCCAGTCACATATACACAAGAAGCACTCCACTCTCTTTCTTTTTTTTTTCTCTCTCTTCAAAACCCTATTCTCGACTTCCTTCTTCGGTGTGCACGATCCCTCCTAAGCCTTCTCTCTTATAGTCTTTCAGTTTTCTTCCTCTTCCTTTCTATTTCCCAATGCACATTTCTAATCTAATTAGTAATTCCTTATTTAATTCAAACTCTAATTAGAATGTTTCTTACACAATACAAATCCAATCCTACTAATTAGAAACCCTTCTTGAAGAATCTCCTTAATTATTCTAATTCTAATTCCACCTTATGTCTCACATGTGAACCACTAATTTCCAGCAATTCTAAGTTTGTTAATTACACCAATGTCCCCTATAATTTCTATTAATTCAAAATCTGACCTATAATTCAATTACAATGCATTATTTAACTCCTTATTTAATTATTAAATCAGGTTTAGGGTCACTACATGACGATAGTGGAGAACAAGATGAAGAACAAGTTTATAATAAGATGGCTGGATTAGATGATTGCATGGAATGATTTGTACTTAGAATTTTGCAGTAGGATTTATTTATTTCTTAGTTAGATATTATGTATAGGGAAAGGATTTGATTTAAGCATGAGAATAGGTTATTTTTATTTATTTTCTGTTGTGATTTTCTTAGTTTGTTTTGGATGTAATAGACCTAGTTTTATTTAATTATTTTTAGTAAAGGTAATTTTTGAAGTTTTATTTTATCCAATGGTTTGGCTCTATATTATTTACCACTCCCGATGTAAATTGGGGTGAGATTCATCTTTTAACCATAGAGGATTCCCACGGGAATTTCTTTAAGTTTGGGATGTGACAAAGTTGGTATCAAAGCCTACGTTTTAATGTTTTAAATCAGATTCTAAAAGTTTTTGATTGCCGATATTTTTAAATTTTTCAAGGTACTGATATTTTAAAGTTTTCTATGCGCTGTACGAAATACTAAAAATCTGGGATTTTATTTCATGATGAGAATTGGATGTTGTCTTCTCTTTCTAAATGTACTTAGCTAATTAGCAATGGCCAGTAGAAGAAGAGGAGGTAGTGTGGATACAAGTGTATCAGCATCAAGTAATGATGACAATCAGAACCCGCAACTTGCTGAATTTACCAAGCTATGGGACAGATGGCCAATATGATGCAACAACAACAAGCACAAGCCCAAGCCCAAGCACAAATAGCAAACCGATTCACAAAGGAATATCAAAAGCATCAAGAAGTTTAGGAAGTTAGGACCGACTATTTTCAGAGGAACTATGGATCCGATGGAGGCACAAGTGTGGATTGACTCCTTGGAACATATATTTGTGGTGATGGAGATAGAGAATGTAGAGATGGTTCGATTTGCATCATTTATGCTAGATGGTGAGGCGAGATGATGGTGAAAATCAGTCTTGGAGATCACATACGTCTATACTTGGGAAGATTTCAAGGTGAGATTTTACTTGGAATATTTTCCTAGAACTATTAAAAGGGAGAAAGAGTTGGAATTTATGAAGCTGGAACAAGGAACAATGACAGTACCAGAGTATTCAACAAAATTCATGGAGTTATCTCAGATTGCTACTTACGCGGTTGACAATGAGAAGAAAAAGGCGTTCATATTTGAGAGTGGATTAAAGCCTAGTTTTAAGAGCTGACTGATCGTAAGGGAGTTCACGGAGTATCATAAGGTGGTGGATTGTGCTCGTGAGGTAGAGAAAGATATGCTGGAATTTCGGAAGGTACAAGATCAAAGGGCAATGAACAACTTCTGACTTGGAAATTTCAGAAGTAACCCAACTGATCCGTAAAAGAGACAAAGGACAGAAAGACCGACCAATACTCAAGCACTTCAAGCCCCGTTCATAAGGTGCTTCAATTGTGGAAGGTTAGGACATCACATACGGGACTGCCGACTACCTAAGAATCCTCAAGCACAGTAGCAATTTTTGCCAAGGACACACTACCAACAGAATCCTAAGCCGGTACGACAACGACCACAATCTAATGGAGCCCCAAAACAACAGCAAACTCAGCAAGGCAAGGTATTTGCCTTGGAACGGCAGCAACATGAAGTTATGGAAGGTACGGTTCGCATCTCTCACGTTGTAGCCAAGGTTTTATTCGATACTAAAGCGTCACATTATTTTATAGCTCATTCACTTGTGAATTTTTTAAATTTACCTTTGAAGGAGTTTGAAAAGAGCCTTGTAGTGACGAATCCGGTTGGAGGGACAGCATACTTAGGGAAAGTAAGTGAATTTTGCCTAGTAACCATAGGTGAGGTCACACTACCAATTGACTTAATTGTGCTGGACATGCATTATTTTGATGTAATTTTGGGTATAGATTGGCTAGTTGCACATCATGTGCAAGTAGACTGCCATAATCAAATAATTTCTTTTAAAACACCTAAGGGTAGAATTGTAAGGGTAGAAGGATCAAATTCTTGAGTGTCAGATTTTTTTGGCACGCTTGGATTTATGATCCATAGAAGAGAAGAGAGGTTGGGAACAAATCCCCATCGTATGTCAATTTGGAAGCATATTTCAAGACATACCAGGATTATCACCCAAGAGAGAAGTATAATTTTGTATAAACCTAAAGCTGGAGCGAATCCCATTACATTACCAACCTACTGTATGGCACCAACCGAGCTGAATGAACTAAGGACCCAATTAGACGAGCTACTTGCATTGAAGTTCATAAGACGGAGCTCATCACAGTGGGGAGCACCCGTACTATTTGTAAAGAAGAAAGACGGTTCACTACGATTGTGCATCGACTAACGAAAGCAAAACCAAGTGACAGCGAAGCACAAGTACCCACTGCCACGAATCGAAACTTGTTCGATCAATTGAAGGGAGCTATATACTTCTCCAAGATAGATCTCAGAACCGGGTACCATCAACTACTAATCAAAGAAGAGGACATACCAAAGATAGCATTCCGGACGAGATAATGGACACTTTGAATTCGTCGTCATGCCTTTTGGTCTGACCAATGCACCAGCAGCGTTCATGGGCATGATGCAAAGGATTTTCAGGCCTTACCTTGACAAGTTTGTAGTTGTGATCATGGATGACATCTTGGTTTACTCTAAGACCAAGGAAGAACATGAGGAGCATCTAAAACATACCTTACACGGCGCGCCAACACCAAATCTTGTGAAACTATTCACTGGATTTCACCGCGAGTCTTAACTCATGCGCTGAGCATCTTTGTAAGTTATTTTAGCCCCTGAATTTCAGTGCCAAGAATGCGTCAAGCCTCTATTTTTGACCAAACCCAGAATATTTCTAAAAACCCTTCATACCATATCTCCGAACGACCTCTGAGCACGCCGAGACACACGTCAAGACACACGCCGAGAGCCATAATAACCTTATTTTGAACCTTAAACTCTAGGACACCTAAATTAGACCTAACCTAATTGATTACCATGTTACTAGACCACAGAAACAAACCTGATAACCCAAGACTAATCTAATCAAGTCCAAACCAAGTTTAACCCTGTTTTAGTCAACTAATGCCAAGGATTAGGAAGTGATATTTTGAAATACTTAATAAACCACACTTTTGACCATTTCAGTAGTGCCAGACCCCCTAGTTATGCATGTCTAGGTATATAAATTGAATAAATAATTCAATGACTATGTTTTACCATTATTTATGTGATTATGTGTAAAATAGTGCTTATGTGAGTGGAATTCCTTACTGTTTATGATTATACATATTTATCATTCTTCCTATCGTAATTATTATATGTACATGAATAGTCTTTCCTAATATGTGAACTTATGCATTATTAACTTGAATCATGAGAATGTGCTCATGTCTTTGCTAATGTGAATATATGCCTATGAATCATTGTTTGTGCAAAATTAATGATCTGAAAATATGAGTTGCATTTTGGATTACCCTGCCGTGATAGCAAAGTCTAACACCCTATGCCTTGGATGGGATTAGATTACACTTGACTATTGACCATTGTTAACCATTTTTGTCCTCTGTTTGGACTATGTTATATTATTATGTGTTGAGGGACTGTACCTACCAATAAACAAAATTGTTTGATACTCCCATGGTGAGGGCTATATCCTTGTATGGTGCTCCCAAAAGACTTGTGCAAAGATGATAAGGTGAGGGAATGTTCAAATTATGATGATCAATATCTGAAGCATATACCATTCTCTTAGTTGTAAATATGTAAGATTCCTTGAGGAATTTACAATTGAAATTCTTTGGAGTATTTCCCTGATCACAAATAAGTGGGGAAATTGTGCTCCCTAGGTCCAAACCCCTTAGAACAATGAAGCACACATGGAATATGTTAGCTTGAGAATGGCCCTGTATGGGCGGGATGGTTCGAGAAGACATCTTGCTCAAGGAATGATCGACCATGTGAGAACTTACAATATTAGCATACTTAACTGCACCTTGCATGCATCTTGTTTGTTGACATTATTGTGAGTATCTTGTGTATGATACACTTAATCTAATTTTGCATATAGAATCAGGATTATTGATATGGACCATAATTTCATATACCAAGGTGAGATTTGGGAGAGGAACACTTATTGTATGATTGATGTTCTTATTCATCATTAATTATCATGTATTTTACAAAATACTCATATTATATCTTTTATATTGTTTGTATCTCTTAACATTGGGATATGAGTAAATAGCTTGCTTTGAAGGACTACTCATCCGGGCTTTCCAGTTTATGTGTGTTTGTTTATATTTTTCAGGATTCAAGAAAAGCATAAGGAGAGCTTGGGAAGGGATTAGAATTGAAGAAACAGTAGATAGGGTTTTGCATTAGATTTATTTGTAGATTTCTTGAATCCATTGAAATGAGATGGGAATTATGTATTTTAATTAAGTTATACATAGAACTTTTGTTTACTTCCGCTTATGTTCTGATTATTCTTTCCACTCCCATATTTTATTTGGGGTGAGAGTTACATACTTTAATTTTGGGAATCCCAAGGATCTCAATAGCAGGATGTGACAAAAGTGGTATTAGAGCCTAAGTTCTAGTAAACTTAAGTAAAAATAGAATTTAAAAAAATTCTTAGGTCCTAAAAGTTAGGAATAAGTGTACGTAGATTTAAGTCATAAATTTAGAAATTATAGGTGGGTAAAGGGAAATAGATATAAATAGGTTGTGAGATTGTGAGGTGTTATGATTTATGATTTGTGCTTCCTTACTGGTAAATCCGGATAAACAATTGAGAATAGGAGGTACAACTATTTCTGAAAGTCTGAAGGCTGAAACTACTAGGATGAAGTCTTTGCTAAGTATAATGGGTTATCAAATTATTAAAAGGGTATGTTAATCAAAGGCTTATGATTCTTGAATGAAATATTTCAGAAGTACTTAGAACACTAATAATAACATATTTTCAGAAATTTTAAGTCAATATAGTTGAAAATATATTCAACTTAGAATTTCCAGAAATTCTATTGGAATTTGGGTTTTTTTTATGTAAATTAAAACGGAATATTATACTTATAAAAACATCTTAATTAATTTAAAATTTTAAACCCTATATAAGACACAAAGATAATTATTTTGAACCTTAGTCTGATTTGAAAGTACTATTCGTATCAGACCAAGACCCAAATTTTAGTAAATTTAATAATTCACTTAAAATAGATTTAAAACTTAAAATTTTGGAGTGGATACTGAGTAATGTGAGTAGTTAAATTTATTTTAAATTTTCACTTTAAGAACCCTTATTTTTGCTTGAATTGCAATCTCGGCAAGTATTTCGGTGTGTCCACGGCACGCCAAGTTACGACCGAGATTGAAACTGAGTCATTATAACTAGATATTTAGGGATTTTATATTTAATGACCTAAACCTCCCTAACAGTAGTTCGCCCATTTTATTTATATTTTTTTATTATGTGATTTAACTATGTGCTCATGTGCATTATTATGTGACTTATTAGATGTAGGATTTAAATTATATGAATTATTTAGTTTAGGGGCATTTATGTAATTAGGAGTTTTCTTGTGGTGTATTAATTTTATTAATTTGATTTTTTGGTTTGAATTCGTCCACGCACAGAGTGCGTGAACGAGTTTGCCGGTTGTATGGAGGAGGTGGCAACGTGGAGAGAGAGTGAGAAGGAGAGAATTGAGGGATGAGGACTTTGATCCTCATCCTCTCAGATTCGTTAGTAGAGAGTAGAGGAGGAAAGAGAGAAAAGAGAAGGAGAAGGAAAAGAAGAGTTTTGAACCATTGTTGCTGTTCTTGCATTGATCGGGGAAGGAAGACTCGGTTGCTATTTCGAACTACAGTAGGTACACGTCTACCCTTCATTCTTCTTATTGATTTTCGTTGTGTTCATGAAAGCATTGGATGGAGTTCTGATTTTTGAGGTTCTGATATCATTATAGATTTGGTTATGGAAAATATTATTATGAATGTGAAAATGCATGAAAATATATATATAAGTAAATTTATTTATATGTTGGACACGAATTCAGTTCTGAATGTTGGTTGATTTTCTTTTATATATAAACATGTGTTTTTATCTTTTGATTTGGATTAGGACGAATTATATTTTCATACAAAATGCTGAACTGTAGTTTCTGCGAAAACAGAGCATAAAAGATTAGATTTAATACTGTTGAATTAAGAGATGTATTTGCATTGATCTGAGATCAATCATGTCGGAATATGATATGTGACGTGAACTTACCACTATCAATTGATCTAGCATAGAATATGTGGGTGGATAATCCCAGAAATTGTGACTGTACACGAGCAGAGAAGGAATTCTGGGCGTGCGATCGATCGCAGATCCATTGCGATCGAGTGCCGTCCGATCGATCGCGGATGTTGATCAATCGCGGATGTTGATCTCTCGTTGATGTCGATCGAGCGACTTTACACTTACAGCAATAGTGAGCTGTGACTTGTGGGCAGGTTAGGGAGATTGGAATATAGGTTGAGCTTATGGTTTCCTTGTGACCTAGTGAGGTCCAAGTGAAGGCTTGGTGCCTACTTTTTGATAGCTAGGTGCTTAGGTTTCCGGCTATGTGCCTAGTGTGCAGGCTAGAGGTCTATGTTGTCATGGTTGGTGCCATCGGGTAAATTGAAGCTCCCATATCCAAGTCTTACCTAAGACCTCTTATGTTGAGACCGTTTAGAGTGTAGAAGACTTATATTGTTTTATCACTTGTAGGATGTATGTGATGACTCCTAAGAATTATCGACGTGTATGGGCGCGTGGATAACTGTTCTTGGATTTTATCACTAGGGTCTTAC
>JAUPMG010123741.1:0-11683 GCA_031762675.1 Pachysandra terminalis | reverse complement strand
TCCAACCTTTAAATTTCAAATTCTCAAATCTCTACCCTACACCTCATCAAGCACATAAATATTACCACAATTCCATTGGCTCAAATATTTAAAGACTAACTACCATGCATCACACAGGGTCCAAAAAAATCACACCACAAACATCATAAGGTCAAATTTGCTCTGATGACCAATCAACCTGGTAGATATTGTTATATAAATAAATAAAATAGAGTTTAATATTCTTTTAATGGTTCGGGTCATTATGTTAAGCAAGCATTGAAAAGACGGGAGAAGTTTGAGGACGACTTCTATTAGGTCGGAAGAGTAACCCGAAAAAACAAGGTAGGGATTCCTTCGATCTTACGCTAGTCATGTTCATGAATCATATCAATGCTATAGATATAGGTATAATGTATGATCTATGGATTTGAAGCATGATCAGACTGGTAATCTAATAGCATGAGAGTTGAATAAGTATCATGTTGATTGTTTGTTTGATTAACATGCCTAAATTTATGTTTGCAATGTTTTTGATGATCTTACATGTTCATATGAATTATTTATGGTTTCTGAGATTTTTGTTATTACATTGATTGATTTGGTAGTTTAGATCTGTTTGTATAAACTAGAGTTTGATATATTAAGTATTGATCACTAGTACATTGACTAGAAACTGATAATTGAGGTTTAGAAACCTAGAAATATATATTTTGGGTTATTAGCATAAAGTCCTAAGTGAAAAACCCAGATCTGGGCTAAATTTCATGGTAGATGCCGAGACATTTACCGAAAATCCTAGAGAATTACACACTCTCGGGATAATCTACCAAGGCTCGGTAGATGATCTACCGAGATTCTCGGTAGGAACCTCGGCAAATACTGAGGATCTACCGAGCCCTAATTGAGGTAAAATTTAAGGAAAACTTCCCTTGGGGTGTTGTACGCATGCCTATGAGGTTGGTTTGTATGCAAAAGAAGTGGTTATAGTTAAACATTAAAAAGTGTGAAGGAAGGTCCAAAATTCAAGAAAATAGGACAATTCTGGATGAAAAATAAGGAGACTTCAACTTTAATGAGTTGAATATAGATATAGGAATACAAGGTAGGATTGGAATGGTGAGAAATGTTTGTATAGGAATTTGAATGGTTTGAGTGGTGCTTGAAGCATTCACTGTTTTGACTTGTATTTGGTTCTAATGATGATTTGTATGATGTATGATGGTACTGGGAGTATCCACAACCTATGAATGATTGTTTGTGTTCAATGGAATGTATGGTTTGGTTTATGTTCATGCACAGGTGTATTTCCACCGTGGGTGAAAGTCCCTAAAGAAAAGGTACTGTGTATAGGTGTATTTCCAAAGTCCCTAAAGGAAAGGTACTAGTTACAGGTATATTTCCACCGTGGGAGAAAGTCCCTAAAGGAATGGTACAGGTGTGTTTCCACCAAGGGTGAAAGTCCCTAAAGAAAGGTTTGGTCTACTGATGCATTCTACCCTGAGTGCAAGTCTCTTAAAGAATAAGAATGATGGCATTCCACCGTGGGTGCAAGTCCCTAAAAGAATGGGTTGATTGGTACAGATGTGTTTCCACCGTGGGTCCAAATACCTAAAGGAATGGTTTGGTATCGGTGTATTTTACCCAGTGGTGTAAGTCCCTTAAAGAATAGTAATGGTGGCATTCTACCCTGGGTGCAAGTCCCTAAAGGAGTGTGGTTGAATGGTCGTGAGATTGATTGAGCATGTGATTAGACTAGGCCTAATTACCCCCGCATTGCATTGCACATCATGCTCTTTTCATAATTGCATCACACTGCTTGCATTGCATATGTTGATTGAAATGATTGGTTGTCCCTTTTCATATGTAGACTTGTTCGACATGTTTGTGCTTGTGATTGGGTCGCATTTGTTTGGCATGGTGGAACCATGTGGTTACTAGTCATAGCATGGTGGGACCATGTGGTTGTTGGCCGTAGCATGGTGGGACCATGTTGTTACTGGTCGTAGCATGGTGGGACCATATGGTTGCTTGTGAACATAGTGGGACTATGTGTTTGTTATATGATACTTGTGTTTGCTTGTGCTACATGGTGGGACCATGTAGATGTTTGTTGGTGCATAGTTGGACTATTTAGATTATGTGTAAAACATGATGGGATCATGTGGGTCGTATTTTGATATAGTGGGACTATGAGGATTGGACTGTAATGCATGATGGGATCATGTGTTCCCTGTGATTTATCATGGTGGAACCATGTGAACAGTTATTATGATATGATTTGATTGCTTGCGTAGTTTTCAATGTGGAATGAGATTGCCATGATGAATGTAAATACGTATTAAATATGTGAGATTTAGTATGATGATGAGCATGCTATACATTTGATTGTGGTATTACGTGATGATTGAATTGCATGAATTAACTGTGTTGTTATGTATGCATGAAAGTGATTATTGAAATTTCGTTGGTTTCTCTACAAGGCTTCAGCTAACCCTTAACCGCAACAGGTAATCAGTTCGTCTGACCTGTTGGCTGGAGAGGAGATTCTTTTGATTCAGATACTATGATACTTTACATTTATGTTGATTTTATGGATTTTATTTTGACCGCTAGTGGGTGCAAACTTGTAAAAGATTATGTTTATTTTACATTGTGGGTTTATAGCTTGACAGACTTGAGTTGAGCTATAGGTTTTGTTTTTAATTGAGATTTCCGCTGTTTATTATTCTTAGACTCTGATTAACTAGGATGTGGTTAAGTATGTGGTTGGATATCCGCGTACACGTGGTGGATCCGAAGGTTATTTCCTTGGAATCCTCAATATCCTATATCTCGGATTTGGGGCGTGACAGAGTGGTTTCAGAGCTCTAGGTTTTAAGTTTTCTAGGCTTTGGAAAGTCTTAGGTATAGTGAAAACCTAAGATGGAAACCTAGAAACATGTGAACCTTGGAGCCACAGTTTTGAATTGTGTGAAATATACTTTGGTATATTAGGTGAATAATTAATGTGGTATGTTTATGTGCCTAGGCATAAAAGTAATTGGAGTTCTATATGTGGACTGTTTGAATTGGTGCTTCTTGCAAATTTTCCTGACTAGTATAAATTTACATTGAACAAATATTGAAGGTCAATTATACTATTTAATTGACTGTTGCACATCAGAGACATTAGCATGAGAACTTAGAGACTAGTTAAGCTAGGATTTATTTCCAGGAATTAAGTAAATATTCCAATTAAATTGGATGATAAGGTTATTGGTTGACATAACATACTCTTATGATTAGGACCAACACACCGACATGCATAAGGGTAGAAACAATACTTATCTCAACCCTGATGTATAATTACATGCGGGACTAGATAATTTGTAGGAAGCGATAGTACATGAACGTAGACATGGATTAGACTATGTAACAGCTGGGTAGAACTATTATGAACTGATGGTTGAGAAATTCTAAAGAATACCAAGCGTTAGTGCGTAGGAAGAGTAAGGCTAAGAATTCTTCGAGTAAAACACTGGTTCAATGAACCTTAACATGGAAAAATAAAAATTAATAAGGGAACTATAAAAGAAGGTGAATAATTAATACAAATTATATTATAATGAGAAAAATGGCTCAATAAAACCATTAAGCTATAAAATAAATAATTATACTGAAAAATCAGATTATTAAATCCACCAGACTTGGGAACTGACCCGTTAAATAAAAATATACGTAGTATTAGAAAGATATTTTTATATAAAATTGTCAAGAATAATTATAGAAAAATTATAAAAAAATTAAATTTAAAAATCAATTGATTTTGATTTCGGTAGGAACCATGACAGATGCAAGGATCTACCGAGTGTGCTACCGAGACGTGCAAAGAAGCATAAATAAGAGGAGAAATGAAACCCTAGTTCCATCCTTCTCTAAGAAAATTCCTATCCTCATCTAGGGCATCTCCTAGCATCCCAAGAATCTCTTCCAACTCCATTGGAGGCACTTCCATCTCTCTCCAAATCAATAATATTTCCATTCCTTCTCCAATCCATTTTATACTTTTCCAACAATGGTTAGAACCAAAGTTACCCAAGGCCCTACCAAGAAGGCCAAAGTCACAAAACCCACTTCATCTCGGAGATCTCAAGCTCCACTTCCTCTACCATTAGACATATCCGACCCTAAGGGAGAGGATTCACCTCCCCCAACTGTAAGACCAAACCTAGAACCCAAGTTCCAACGAGTGAAGCGCCCACACCCAACGAATACGAGGGCCAAAACTTATTCATAGAAAAATGAGTAATTAGATCGGTTGTGGCAAACTATAGAGTAGTGGAAGCACTACGAGCCATAGGATGGGAACCCATCCTTGACTGGGGTGGATTGGCACACCCATTTGTAGTTGTGGAGATGTACTCGAATATCACCTCCACCGATTTTGATTCCATGACCATTACCTTCGACCTCTACGGCATCACCAAACACCTCAACCTAGCCTTAGTTTCTAGAGTGTTGAAGGTGCCAATGAACAACGCACATGCAACCATTCCCAAACCCAATGAAGAAGGGAAGATTGAGATCACCAAAGTTATTTGTGGCGAGAGAGTGCGATGGAACAACATCAACTCATTGAGTGCCTACAAGTTCTCACCCACTTATCGCATTCTCCACAAGCTATTTGTCACCAACGCTTACCCTCGCTCGGGGAACGTTACAGAACTCACCCCGTTCATGGTCTCCACACTTTATTAGGTGGCCTTAGCACTAGACTCTGCCTCCCATCACTGATTATCGCACATATCATTGGATATGTGAGGAGCCGGAGGAGAGGGGCATTGCCATTTGCATGCCTAATGTGCGCTATAGGCAAGATCTGGGGTATGCCGATACCTGCCCCACAAGCTAGCGAGACCAATCCTCCTTTTGGAGTGACAAATATGAACAAGATGAAGCTGCCAGGACAGGTCAGGGAAAATCCACCACGGGCACCCATAGAGATTCAGGAGGATCATCAGAGCATTCCCTCTAAGCACCATCCAGGAGCATCTTCATCATATGCACCTCCCACAGTCACCGTGGAGACCATGTTGACCACCCTGGAGGAGGAGGTCAGACAGAGCAGACAGGAAGTGTCCAAGCTCCGGGCAACCGTGGAGAAGGCACTTCATTTTTTTTCAGAATGTACTCAGTGGCTGCAAAGCGACTGACTCAGTTTTAGCTTCACCACCATCAGCCTCTCGTTCCCGTAGGGGACACTCTTTATAGCCTTTTATGTTTTAGTTAGTAGTTGCATTTTCCTTTTAGTCTTTGTTTCTGTTTTTGGTGTAGCCATCTACGTTTGGCAAGAAGAAGAAGAAAAAGTAGGATTCCGATGTACTTCCGTTTCCAGTATCAATGAAATCCTTAGTTTCAGCTCCATATTCGAGTTCCATAGATTCTTATTAATGCTTATACGATTTAAACAATATTTATATTAATAATTTCGAGGGCGAAATGTCCTAAAAAGGGGGGGAGAATGTAATGACCTGGACCCAGCTAGAAAATTAATGGATTAAATCCTAATTAGTCTAATAATTACACGTACACCGGGGATTTCATGCAAGATTTGGGGCAAAATTGGACTAATTGAGAATTTGGGAAAAACAATTGGGCAATTATATAATTAACTAAGAATTAACAGCATTGGGATGGACTTCTAATTTAACTGGACTGCAACCCATAAGTAATTGAACTGGGCTCAAAACCCAATAAGAGGTCCAATGGGACGTAAATAGGTAATTAAAAATAATAACAAGGTTAATTAAGGAAAAACCAAAACCAACAAATCTGATCGATTCTTTCATTTGAAAATTCAAATTTGAATTCTGAATAACCAAACAGATAGAGTTTCAATGAGGGTAGAACACCTAGAAGCTAGGACGAAGGAGAGAGATTGATTCTCCTTAGTTGGTACGTCCAAAACAGAGGAAGGGAGAGAAGGTGCTGATTTAGGTTCTACAAAAAAAGAGAAAGAATGAGGAGACCAAGAGGGAAGAAAGAAAGAGAAGAAAAAGAGGAAAAGAAGAGAAAATCACACTGTAGGAAGAAGGCTAGAAAAGCTAAAAAGAATAAGAAAGAGAAAGAAGAGGGAGAAGAAGAAGTTGGGTACGATGAGTACGAAGAGAGTGAGGATGAAGAGAAGGTGCTGGTTTAGGTTCTGCAAAAAAAGAGAAAGAATGAGGAGACCAAGAGGGAAGAAAGAAAGAGAAGAAAGAGAGGAAAAGAAGAGAAAAGCACACTGTAGGAAGAAGGCTAGAAAAGCTAAAAAGAAGAAGAAAGAGGAAGAAGATGGAGAAGAAGAAGTTGGGTACGATGAGTACGAAGAGAGTGAGGATGAAGAAGGTGATGAAGGAGAAGACAAATGATGGAAGACATTGATTAAGCAAGCTTTGAAAAGACGAGAGAAGCACGAGGACGACTTCTATTAGATCAGAATAGAAACCCGGAAAAACAAGGTAGGGATTCCTTCGATCTTACGGTAGTCATGTTCATGAATCATATCAATGCTATATATATAAGCATAATGCATGATCTATGGATTTGAAGCATGATCAGACTAGTAATCTAATAGCATGGGAGTTGAATTAGTATCATGTTGATTGTTTGTTTAATTAACATGCCTAAATTTATGTTTGCAGTGTTTTTTATCATCTTACATGTTCATATGAATTATTTATGATTTCTGAGATTTGTGTTATTATAATGATTGATTTGGTAGTTTAGATCTGTTAGTATAAACTAGATTTTGATATATTGAGTATTGATCACTAGTACATTGACTAGAAACTGATAGTTGAAGTTTATAAACCTAGAAATATGTATTTTTGATTATGGGCACGAAGTTCTAGGTGAAAAACCCAGATTTGGGCTAAATTTCACTTTCGGTACGAGTTTCGGTAGATGCCAGGACATCTACTGAAAATCCCAGAGAATTACACACTCTCGGGATAGTCTACTGAGGCTCGGTAGATGATCTACTGAGATTCTCGGTAGGAACCTCGACATATATCGAGGATCTACCGAGCCCCAATTGAGGTGAAATTTAAGGGAAACTTCCCTTGGGGTGTTATACACATGCCTATGAGGTTGGTTTGGGTGCAAAAGAAGTGGATATTTTCGAATATTAAAAAGTGTGAAGGAAGGTCCAAAATTCAGGAAAATAGGACAGTTCTGGATGAAATATAAAGAGACTTCGACTTTAATGGGTTGGATATGGATATAAGACTACAAGGTAGGATTCTAATGGCTAGAATTGTTTGTATAGGAATTTGAATGGTTTGAGTAGTGCTTGAAGCATTTACTGTTTTGACTTGTGCTTGGTTCTAATGATGACTTGTATGATGTATGAGGGTACTAAGAGTATCCATAACCTATGAATGATTGTTTGTGTTGAATGGATTGTATGGTTTGGTTTATGTTCGTGCACATGTAAATTTCAACCGTGGGTGAATGTCCCTAAAGGAAAGGTACTGTGTACAGGTGTATTTCCACCATGGGTGAAAGTCCCTAAAGGAAAGATACTAGTTACATGTGTATTTCCACCATGGACGAAAGTCCCTAAAGGAATGGTACAGGTGTGTTTCCACCATGGGTAAAAGTCCCTTAAAGGAAGGTTTGGTTTACTGGTGTATTCTAACATGAGTGCAAGTCTTTTAAAGAATAAGAATGGTGGCATTCCACCGTGGGTGATAGTCCGTAAACGAATGGGTTGATTGGTACAGGTGTTTTTCCATCGGGGGTGCAAGTCCCTAAAGGAATGGTTTGGTACTGGTGTATTATACCCTATGGTGCAAGGCCCTTGAAGAATAGGAATTGTGACATTCTACCCTGGGTGCAAGTCCCTAAAGGAATGTGGTTGAATGGTCGTGAGATTGATTAAGCATGTGATTGGGCTAGGCCTAATTACCCCCGCCTTGCATTTCACATCATCCATCATACCACTTGCATTGCATTGCATATGTTAATTGAAGTGATTGATTGTGCATTTTCATATGTAGACTTGTTTGACTTATTTGTGCTTGTGATTGAGTCGTATTTATTTGGCATGGTGGGACCATGTGGTTACTGGTCGTAGCATGGTGGGACCATGTGGTTGTTGGCTATAGCATGTTGGGCAATGTGGTTACTGGTCGTAGCATGGTGGGACCATGTGGTTGTTTGTGATAGTTTGTGAACAAGTGGGACTATGTGTTTGTTATATTATACTTGTGTTTGCTTGTGCTACATGGTGGGACCATGTAGATGTTATATGGCATAGTGGGACTATGTACATTATGTGTAGAGCATGATGGGATAATGTAGGCCGTATTTTGACATAGTGGGACTATGAGGATTCAACTGTAATGCATGGTGGGATCATGTGTGCCCTGTGATTTATCATGGTGGAACCATGTGAACAGTTATTATGATATGATTTGATTGTTTGCGTAGTTTTCAATGTGGAATGAGATTGCCATGATGAATGTAAATACGTATTAAATATGCGAGATTTAGTATGATGATGAGCTTACTATACATTTGACTGTGGTATTACGTGATGATTGAATTGCATGAATTAACTGTGTTGTTCTGTATGCATGAAAGTGATTATTGTAATTTTGTTGGTTTCTCTACAAGGCTTCGGCTAACCTTTAACTGCAACAGGTAATCAGTTTTTCTGACCTGCTAGCTGGAGAGGTGATTCTTTTGTTTCAGATACCATGATACTTTACATTTATGTTGATTTTAGGGATTTGGTTTTGACCCCTATTGGGCGCGAACTTGTAACAGATTATGTTTTATTTTACATTGTGGGTTTATAGCTTGACAGACTTGAGTTGAACTATAGGTTTTGTTTTTAATTGAGACTTCCACTGTTTATTATTTTTAGACTCTGATTAACCAGGATGTGGTTAAGTATGTGGTTGGATATCCGCGTCAACGTGGTGGATCCGAAGGTTATTCCCTTGGAATCCTCGAGATCCTATATCTCGGATTTGGGATTTGACAGTCCATCCACAGACCTTTGTCATTTGGAAAAGGATCGTCAAACAAAAAAGAGGAACAACGCTCAGGAAGTACCACCTCTTTCACCATTGTCTTCAATCCCACATCACCGATTAGATGAATAAAGGTCGGCCCCCACCGCCCCTAAAAATGTGCCAAGGATAAACACCCAACCGAATAAAGCTTTTGCAACGTGCGAAGAGCCGCTGCTCCACGAGCAACCATGGGGTTGTTGCCAGCCATATCCACCTTGCAATGCTCACAAACAATAGGAAATGATACATCATTCCAAAAGTAAACCCTCTCATAATAAATTTGTAGCACGCGTAAGTTCCCCAAAACGTACACATAATGTCACACCCCCAATTCGTAGCACGAATCCCAATGAGGGAATTGCACGGATCTCAAGTTGAGACCTTCGGGATCCACAACTGGACCGCGGATTGCTACCACAACATAATGCAAATAAAAGTAATAAAGTACTTTCATCCAAATAGTTTAGAGTGCGGAAGTAAACAACTAAGTATAATCCAAAGTAAATAAATAGTGCATGGCCTCAGCATGGCCTAAACAAAACATAATCCAACTACCACTACGTCCAAAGGATCCTCTGAGTACATCAACTACATAAACCAAGTCTGACTCCATCTCGAGTGGAAAGTAGTAAACTAAAAGCATAGCAAGCAAAGTAGGTAAACCAGCAAGTCAAGTCCAAAAGCAGCAGCCCCGTCTAGAGCAGACCTTCCTCTTCCCCTCCTACAACATAAAACGTTGCGTGAGCCTATGATGCTCAGTAAGAAGCAAAGGAATGTTCACATGTCCTCTCATGGAATCAATCACGAGGGTTAGTACCATAATAATCCGATAATAAATCAATGACAAGTTCAACAAAATCAACGTAAATCCAATGCAAGATGAGTAGTTTAAATGAGATGGAATGAGATGAGATAAAATCATTCAAATGACCTAGAATGAATGCAATGAACAACATACGAAAACAATGATGGATATGCACAATGTAATGAACTAAGATCAATATCGCATGATAAGCAAACCTCATACCACACTTCCAAGGATAAAGGCCACTTTAGGACGTATCCAAGGAATTACCAGAATCCCCTCTCTGTTCCGAGCGCTAACACATGGCCCGAAGGCTACCATACAGAATGACTAATATTCGAGTGTACAATACTCGAGGGGTAGCGAACTTGCATAGGCGCTCGCAAGCATCCTACCCTAGTTTATGTGGGCCCTTTCACCCCACAAGGTATATAGTCAACCCAGTCAGGAGGCATCAACGTTGTTTCTCTGTAGATTTCCACCTCTCAATATACTTACCATTAGACATCAACCTAGTATGTAATGTATTAAGTGGATATCAAGTGAAGGCCTATAATCGAAACTATCCGAGCTCCCATTCACTCCGATAATCTAATTGCATACGTTCACCAGCTTCCATCACTATCACAACAGCACACAATCACAGATTACTTACAAGTCCACAACTACAAGGGATCAACTAATATGGAATGATGGCAACAAGAACATCAGAACACCAAGATTGACACACCATGGTCATGTCTTGCTTCTAGAAACCAACAACAACAACAATGGTCGAAGCCCTACACCATCCATCTAAGTCATCCAAATGAAAACACTACTTACTGTGCAAACTACTGGTCGGTCGACAGAGGCGTCGGTGGACCGAAGGCTGCCTAATAGCAAAGTTGGTCTATAAAACAGTCTCCGTCAGAGGAGGTGTCGGTGGACTGAACCTCTCTGTGAATCTGGGTGGTCGTCGGTAGAGGCGTCGGTGGACCGAAGCCTGCCGAATAACTGATTTTGCCTAAAAACTAGTCTCTATTGGCAAAGGCATCAATGGATCGAAGCCTGCCGATCTGCACGAATTTTGGGTTTTTCCTGGGTTTTTCTATGAGTCTCGAAATCCAACTTTGGCAATCAAATACATTCAAAACCATATGTAACCACTTATAAACATCCGAAAACATCATTCAACATGATTAGAACATTTAAAACACGTTCAAACAACAATCTAATCATTCAATCACTCGTCAAAATCATATATTCATTATATTCAAAATAAGTGCATTGATCTCAATCAAAGACTTTTGATCACCCCTACGCAACTTACCTGAATCGATTTGACTTTCCTTGAACTCTCAGGAACGCTCTTCATCTTGAGAATAGGAGCTACAACAATCAACTCGTCCACGTGCTTCAGCTTCGAAGTTCTCCACAAAAATGTCTTCCTCTTCCCTTTTTCTTCTCTCCAACCACTCAAAAGATTTCAGATCTAAAATCTCAAAACAATAGTAAGAGAATGAAATCCTAATTCTCCTTTAGTCCTACTGCCAAAACACAAGGCAATATTGCCATAACGATAAGCACATTCCCTTTGGGTTGTGCGTTCAAAATAAAAACATTAGTTAGATTTGGTTCTCTTCAAATCAACACCCAATATTATTTATAATATCAAAACAACACCAACTAATAAATAGTAATACATATTAATCCAATTAGCATTTATAGTATATATATATATATATATATGCGGAAAAATACCCATAAATTTGGAAAAAAATTAAATGTGGGTATTCTCTTAGTGGATTTAGGTCATTACAACCTACCTCCCTTAAAAGAATTTCGTCCCCGAAATTGTGTACCTCAATCC
>JAUPMG010123730.1:0-11683 GCA_031762675.1 Pachysandra terminalis | reverse complement strand
CGTAGAAATACGAGGTGAAGGTGACGCTTGGACTGGATAACCCATGAAATTGGAAAAATCTGGTTCGGGTCGTTACACATAGCTCCTTAAGTTATAATGTGTGGCTGAGATTTCGTTGGAACACTTAATTTATTTTAATGGTTGAGATTTAATTAAAGTTAGTTATAACTTGCTTAGGATTCTAATTAATAGGAGTTCTAATTTGTTGAAGGATAAGTATTAGTTTAACTAAAACTAGGAATCTAGATCTAAAGGTTAGAATTAATCTAATTTAATCTACGGGTTGGAATTTAAGACATTATCCTAGACTAAGTTAAACTCTATAGAAAATCTATATCAACCATAGAGCTAAACGTATGAAACTAAAAATTCAAACAGAAGAGAGAGAAGAAGAATTGCTGGAGCTATTAAGGATTGGAATTGCAGAAAATCAAAGAAGAAGAAGAAGAAGGTGTTCATCTCAACACCAACTCAAAATTCAAGGTAAGTATTCGGATTAAACTTTATTTTCGATAGGAAATAGGTGCATATGTCATTCAGTGAATATGACATATCAACACCATAAAATTCTATATCTTCTACTCCATGAAAACATGATAAAGACATTAATTGTTTTGGGTTTTAATACCATTCAAGTATCAAGGTGAGTTAAGTGGGTAAAATTTGTTGTAAATTATGGGTTTTGTTTAGAATTGAATTTCATTGTGTGTGTTTTGATAAAATAATTGATAAAGGAAGACTTAAATTGTAAATTCATGATGTTCTGGGCTTCTCCCAAGCATCGGCTGACCAAAGGGTTAGCCTTTTGGGGTAGTCGATGGCTCCTAGGTAGGTCGGCTGACTAAAGGGCTAGCCGTTTGGTCAGCAGTTGCCCATATGGGCAGTTCGACATGACCAACCCAAATCCCAAGCTTGCTTTGGGCTACTGCCCAAGTAGCCATTTTCAAAGGCGGCTAGCCGCAAGGCAGCTGACCCTCTGTGACTTTTGTTTTTGTCCCCTGCTTGAGCAGCCGTTTGGAAACGCCTAGCTGCTAAGGCAACCGACCAACCTGACGGCTAGCTAACGGCTGGCAAACGGCTAGCCAAAAATTATGAAGTATCTCCATTTGATTTGGAACTTTGTAGGCATGTTTATTATACTCTAATTAGAGTATATGTGGTGTTGGAATTGATTATTATTGAATATTTTATATATGTGACCTTTTGAGGAAGATTTGCTATGTGTGCCCAATAGGTGAAAATTTAATTGGACTTGTTATTGCTCCAAAACTCATTATGAACATGTTTTATATCTAAATTTATATCTGCACATGTACATAGAACTCTTGATTAGCTAATGTACACAATTAACTTGCACAACATATGCCTATGGAGCATAATGACCATGATTGCGTCTAATGCCTTGACTTGACCCCATGAATCCATATTGTTAAGAGTTTATGGACATAATGAGTGCTATTATAATCTGAAAATTATGATATTGGTGAAGAAGTCCGGGATGGATTGATATTTTGTTTACTCCCAAGGTGAGGGATAGGCCATGTATGGATGATCTAAGAGACTTGTGGTAAGATAATAGGTGAGGGAGTGATCTTCCCAATAGCCAAATCATAAGAGTGAAATTCTGTTAGTAGATCGGTTAATGTATGGTTCACAAAGGAAGTTCTAGGTGATGCCTTGGGATGAATTCCTCAAATAGAAAATAAGTAAGGAAATTTTGCCCTTTAGGTCGGAGCCCTAAGAAACTATGATGTGCACATAGAATAATCTACTATATTAGCCTTGTATTAAGGTGATGGAATTCACATTGGTGGGACATATTGGGTAGTAAGATTTGATCAGGTGTGGAACATACAGTAATTGAATGCCAAACACCATGCATAATTGCATTTCATATGATTGTATTAGATCACATGTGGTCATTTTATCTGTTTGGGTGTAGTGAACCTAACCCCGCACTCTTATTTAATGATTAAATCCTATTTAATCATTTAAATTGTAACGACCCGAATATTCTTAAAACTATAACTTAAATACCTTAAGGGGTAAATTAGTAATTTGTTAGATTAATGATTCATCTCATTATTAACCCATGATTTAAAACCCATGGGTTCTTAATCTTATAAACTATTTTACGAATACACAAGTCAACCAAAACTGATCGGGTTAACCAGTTAGACTTAGGAAACAATATGGGTCAGGTAAAAGGATTTAACCAATAAAAAGAAGATAAAATCAATTAGTAAGATAATAATTAATTTTACTGAGTAAGTATACCCATCTGCTAACCTTGGATGTGATCACACAATCAAAAGTTAATTAAGAAGTCAATCGAAAATTATAGGGCTAGAAACCCAATTTTGCCCTTATGGCTATTTTAATATTACGAGATTGCCATCAGCCTATAAATATAGCCATTGGCCTCTTTAAATCTCATTTCTTCTTTCCCTCTTCCCCCTTTTTTTTTTGCTCTGAAGCATTTTAAGTAAGATGAAGAACAAGGTTGAAGGAAGCTTGATCTCCCAGATGCACAGCGGATTGACTTGGACTTGACTCGGCATAATGGAGCGATTTCCGGATACGACTCGACCACCCCAAATTGAATATCTCCTCAATTATTGTGTTGCTTATTCCTATTTTCAATGTTGTGAGAATGGGAGGAAGCCTTGAGTGATTGTATTCTTTCCCCTAGATTTTTGATTTGTGATGATTGTGGTTGCGAGAATTTATCCCTTGTTATTGGAATCCCTAATGAGCGAACATATGAGAACGACTCGCTAGAGTATTGAGTCTAGGTCTTAGATTTGTGAAGACTATGCTAATGGCCTTAAAGGGTGCTTTCTTGACGTAGGAAACCCCTTTTGTAGCCTCCTTTAAGGATTGGCTTGATTTGGAGTGAAACCTCACCCTAAAACACTCCTGATTCCGGAGAGTAAAACAACTATCTCAGTAACTACATTTTGAATTTCGGCGACCTACCTCGGTTCGCCAAAAGCCCTTCGAGACCATCCCGGTTAGCCAAGATAGCCGCCGGATGACAGAGGACCCTTCTAGGTAACTGGGAAGGCCGCCGACCCTTTTTGGGTGCGCCGAGACCCTACCGACGACCCAGCCAAACCCTTCTTCGTTTCGCCGAGATCTCGCCGAGACCCCATACTTGCCCTTTTGTCTGGGTTTCTGACCTTGGACATCCGTGATACCTTTACCTAAGTGTATTAACACACTCTCAGAGTTCGTGGACTTGCCCAATCTCGGCAACCACTTGTTTATGTACGTGTGTTACCTTAGGGTGTTTGTTTGTAGCCTTGCTTATCTGTTTTCATTTTTTGGTCTATGCTAGATACTTTGATGCTTTTACTTAGTATGCTTTTTATTAATGTTTTTTCCTTGTAGAGTAAAAGTATGGGATTGTGCCCACACACTTGAAGATTTGAATATATGTCTATGTTGCATTATGTGTTGCATTAATTTAAAAGAAGTGAATATGATGAGTTACATATGGACCTTCCAGCTGTGATAGCCTAGTCTAATACGCCATGTGATTCCTTGGGTTTAGACTAACAGTTGAGATATTGACTTGATTACCATGATTGTCCTATGAGAGGACCCTATTGATACATCCAAGCTGAGAGAGAAACCCACATAAGGTAGGCCTCTACAGTCTTGAGGTGATGGTTACCCCAGGATCCGCACGTTGGTGTAAACTAAGAAGATGGTGAACTATCCCAAAGATTCGCACGTTGGTGTAAGCTTGGGAGACAATGACACCATGGTACCCTTCTGGTGGATTGTGAATATGTATGAATTCGTGAGGGAGCCGGACGTGGGTGCAAGTCTTGGCCAGTGGCCCATGATAAAAAAATAAGGTTGGGCGATTGTGACCCCTAGGTTGAAAGCCCTTAAAACTATGTTGTACACATAGAATGAAGTCTATCCTCTACGTCGTTACGACGAGGGATGAATTCAGGTCGCTGGGACATTCTGGGGAGAATTTAGGTTGTTGGGACACCCTGGATAGAGATTCGAGATCATATTTGAGCTTTCATACAGCGTTGCATTTTCATTAGCATTACATATCCTTATTGATATTAGTGTGAGTGCCTCGTGTATGAAACACTTGGCCTAATTTCAAGATAAATTTTGGCATGCAGATATTTATGATATTGGACCCCAGGTTAAATACCTTGTGAGGTTGGAAGAGAACTGCACTCTGTGTGATCGCTATTGTTATACACTTGTTCACCTTATGCATAGTTGCATATTTGATCACATCAGAGATATTTCATATCAGTTATTTATATTGTTGGTTTTCTCATAATGTTGGGGGAATGAGTAAGCACCTTGCCTTGAGAGGTTACTCATCCGGGCTTTCCAGCTTATGCATGTTGAATTATACATTTTATGTCTTGGAGCTTGTTCGTGCATAAAGAACTTGGGTTTGGGGTATAGATCAACCATTCCGATTATAGAATTGTATAAAGTTAGACTTTCTTTATTCGATCTTGTAATAAATTAGTTATTTTCTTTTAGTTACGTATATCTTACTAGAACCTGTTACTTTGCTTCCGCTTATGTTTTGACCAATGTTATCCACTCCAGTAGAGATATGGGGTGAGGGTTGCGACTTAAGCCTGAAAATCTCAGAATTGGGAATTTCTGGTTTGGGTCGTGACATAAATCAACTTTAGGATTTAATTATTAAGAGATTGGCTGAATTCGACTAAAGTGTGATTTTGTTGAATTATAGGAGAATTTGTAAAATTTTGATAATTTCAGGAGTTTTGGGCTTGGGCCCCAAAGCTTAAGATATATTGGACCTTGGGCTGGTCATTTGGCCCATAGAAGGGGGGCGAGGATATTTTAGACTTTTTACAATATTTGAATCTATTGGTGGTGGAAAACCCCACTAACTCCACATTCCTATGAACAAGGTACTGGAGAGTAACCACTAACTGGAGGAAGAAGCTTGAACCAAGGAGGAAGAAGAAAGGAAGGATTCTTGACAGAAAATTCTAAGTGAAGGAAAAAGGAGAAGAAGAGGAAAAGCGAAAGGAAGTCTTTTGCAATTGATCTTTGGTGTGAAAGTTCAGAAAAATCCAAGCTTGGCAAAAGGTAGGGATTTCCTTAATTCTACGGTAGGCATGTTCATAGAATATGATAATGTTATAGTATAATGCATATTGGGTCATGGTGTCGTATGTGGTTGAATTAAGCATGTTATCTATGATTTCTCCATGTTGTATGAAGATCATGTCTATAATTGTCGAATTCTGAAAAATAGGAAGAAATCCTAGTTTATGGACTTTGATTCAAGAAGGATTAATGAATTTATCATGTTTAAGCATGTATTAAAGTTATGTTTTGAATATGGCATGTTAACTTGGTTTGTATTAGTGTAAATCATGATTTTAATGTTTAAAAATGTCAAATTTGGGTATATGGAAGTTTGGTCACGAAGCCCTAAAGAGAAAGCCAAAATCTGGGCTGAGGTTGCCTGCTCGGCAAGATGCTTGGTAGCTACCGAGGCATCTACCGAGCAGGGAAAACTCTCAGGACTTACTGCCGTGGCTCGACAGCTGCCAAGGGAGTTCGATAGGAAGCTCGGCAGCTACCGATCACCTGCCGAGCTCCAAACTTCATGAAAATTCATTGGAAGCCCCATGAGGTTATTTGTAAAGTGTGTGTGCTTTTGGTTTATGTGCGAAGTGCCTGTACAAGATTTTGTGCAATAAAATATGTAAAATCTTTAGTTTTCAGCATGAACTGACTATGTATTGGTGATATTACACGTTAGTGTGATTTTGAATGATTGTTTCATGACATGAGTTATGTGGTATGAATTTAGGGTGTACAATGATCTTAGTTTGATAAATTGTTGTGTGAATGGTATGTGGGTCCTATGTATATCTTCTGAATTGTATAGTATTTGAGAGTGATGCTTGAGGCACTCACTGGTTATCCTTGTGTTGTGTGTGATACAAGATGTATGTGCTGATTGTTTGTGTGAAGGTGAATTTCCTACCTAGGGTACATCCCGAAAGGAAAGATGATAGATTTCCTGCCTTGGGTACCATCCCCTGAAAGGAAAGAGGGTGGCTTTTCTGCCTTAGGATTATCCCCTGAAAGGAAAGAGGGCAGATTTTTGCCTTGGGATTATCCCATGAAAGGAAAGAGGATAGATTTACTGCCTAGGGTACCATCCCCAAAAGGAATGAGGGCGGATTTCATGCCTTGGGATTGTTCACTAAAAGGAGAGAGGACGGATTTCCTGCCTTGGGATTGTCTTCTGAAAGGAAAAAGGGTGGCATTCTCTACCTTGGGATTATCCCCTAAAAGAAATGATTACTAACATTTACATGGTCTTAGTGTCACATTCCTCGGATAGAGTGTCCTAGAAGGATGTGGTCGGGATTCATAGTTAGGCTTGGCCTAACATCCTTGCATACTTGAATCATATCATGCAAAACAATGCATCACATCATATCATACAACACAATGCATCGCATCATATCGTACAACACAATGCGCCACCTCACATCATATGTCACAATCACATCATACACACCCACTATTCATGATGCATATCTTTCATTATTTATGGAGTTGTATTATGGTTTAATTAGTGGCAAATTGTTGAGTATCATGGAAAAGAACATGTGCATGAGGATGTGGTTTTAGCATGACAAGGTCATGGATTTTGATTCTGAAACATGTAAAGCTTAATGTTGATCATTAGATTATGAAATCTTGTATAAGTAAGGTGTGTGAATTAGATTACGAGCATGATAAGGACAATGTGGGTGAATTACTTATGTGTTTTGTGAAAATTGTACGAATGAAATGTTTTATTATACGTCTATGAAAGTATCTACTGTAGTGCTTTGGAATTTTCCTATTGAGCTTCCAAGCAAGGTTTTAAATATCGATTTCACCAGACATTTCGCGAAGGGGGGTTTGGCGAAATTTTGCCAAAATTTCGCCAATTTTGCCATTATTTCGCCGATCTTTCACCAATATGGGGAAATATCGCCATTTCTCCAGGTCGAAATGGCGAAATTGCGGTGATATTTTGCGAAATATCGGCGATATTCGAAACCTTGCTTCCAAGCTCACCCTTATGTTGAAATAGTTGGATTCCTTGAGTGATGTGAACCTTAGCTGGATGGACTCTGAAGTTGTGAATATGTCTACAAAGTATGTTCTCTTTTTTACTTTTGACCCCTTGTGGGCAGTATGGATGTAATATGTTAGATGTTGTTGGTTATTTTGTGATTATACTACTAAGGTTTTAATTTTATCAGACTTTCGTTGGTTAGTTTAGTTATGCTCTATGGAACCATGAGATTGGTTATGTACATGTTTGGTTTGGCAGCCGCATCCATTGTGTGGATCTGAAGGTCAATCCCTATGAAATCCTTGAGATCCCATATCTTGGATTCAGTAAGCGACATTAGGTGTACAACATGCATTGCATACATTAATAATTGAACAAGCACATTGCGTTGCACATTACATCAAATCATTATTTGCATATACTAACTATTATGTTTTTGTCTATCGATTACCATTGGAGAGTGGCATTGTCCCTACTTTCAATCTTAAATGATGTTAATTTGTTTATTTACAAGCTAATTTTAGCTTACTATCTTGCCTCGGATCCCCTGGCACGAATCCCTATGCAGGGGGCACGGATCATGAGGTGAGACCTTCGGGTTCTCCACTGTGGAATGCGAATCACACAATAATAAAAGTAATAAATACTACTCATGTAAAACCATCAAAGTGCGGAAGAGACATATATCAACTAAATCAAATCCAAGGCTTCAGAAGAGCCGAAATCTTAACATAACAAGAAAACCAACAACCGACTCAATTCTATTACATCAACTCCTCCACGTTTACATAACCAAAAAATACTAAAACTAAATAAAACCTCACGGCAGTGGCTAGCGCCTACTCATCCTCATCCCACCTCAACCTGCAACATAAAAGGTTGCATGAGCTTAGAATGCCCAGTAAGAAACAATCCTGTCATCCATCCTCGTGGAATAAGGTTAGTCCAAACCAATCATAGTAGTATCATTTTAAAATATGGAGAGATACACTCATACATCATTACATCAAAACACAATTCCAAGCATCTTATCCACATCATTACGAGAATATAAATATTAAGAACTTCAATTAATAGCTGTCATACACAATGCTACTAATCAATGCGTGCTAATGAATGCACTTTTCGGTGATCAGTCGGTTTTACCAAATAGCTTTCACTTGATATTCCACGCTCATACTCATAACCTTTCAATGTCACTTCCCATGTGTACATCGTGGTTTTGTAAGATTTTCAACCTACCAGGCTCAATTCCTGTAGCAATTTTTTGCATTTAGGGGTATGACCCCAGGGAGGCCATCACAAGATGATTATCCACTTGCATTTAGGGATTCTAACTGAGGGAGGCCTTTACAAAATGATTACCTATAACATAGAATTCGAACCTCTATCCGTCGCTGCCCGGTTGACCGGACGAGCTATTACATATCAGTAGAATTTTCGGTGATAGCATCCTTCGGAAGCTATTCGTGTGCCCATACACACGAGTATTCCATCGGAAGCCATCATAGGTATCCTTTCCACCAATCAGTATGATTTCCAGTGATAACATCCTTCAGAAGATAACAGTGAGCCCATATATACGAATAATCCGCCGCATGCCATCACGGGTATCCTCTCCACAAGTATAGGTGCATAATAGATCACATGTTTGTGAGACAGATTAAACCATACAACATCTACAATACATGTTACAATCACCAAACACATGGAGTGGCAACCCGTCAAAATCCACTCAGGGTTGCCAATGGTAAGCTCACTGGTGTACCGGTGCCTACTGGTGGGTCAAAAATAGGTAAATTTGGGTCCCAGTCTGCAGGCTCACCGGTGTATCGGTGCCTGCCGGTGGAGACCCATCTGTGCTTTTCACTCCCTGTCTGTAGGCTCACCGGTGTACCGGTGCCTACTGACGGGCCGCGATCAGGGTAATTTTCTACCATTCCGAGATCCCATTTTTGAAACCAAAACCAATCCATACAACTTATAAGGAATCATATGCATTGAAATAAAGTTTACAACATAGTAAAACATGCAATATGTGACTTCAAATGAAATCAACGGTTCAGCATTAAATGAAATCAAAACATGTTAATTCGTAATTTATACTAACTCAAGAAGTAAACATACATTAATATCATGAATACTTTCTATCACCAATCTTACGTAAATCAATTTGGAATCACATAGGAATGAATATAAATACCAATCAATTCATAGTAAAATAAGAAATAACTCTATACATATAAATCATCATGCTCATACTAAAAAATCATGCTTTCGGAATTCATACATACAAATCACACATTCAAAACGGGAAGACGATAACAATGCTCCAAGAGGATTATACAGAAAATGTAACTTACCATATGCTTTATCCGATTTGCAAACACTTCCACTCCCTTTCTCTCCTTCCTTTTCTCCTATTCTCTTCTTCCTCTTCTTCTTCTCCAAGAATGTGACGGCTAGGGTTAGGGATTCTACTTTTTCTTTCATGATCCCTCCTCTAGTATTATAGAAATCCTCCAATTCAGTCCTCAACTAATAAGGCATGAGAAGGAGAGGGATAAGGAAGTTTCCTTCCTTCTCTCGCTTTCCCAACCCACGACACCCCCTATATCCCATCTTGTTTTTAGTTTGAATTACAAATTTTAAATTACAGCTAGTACCCCTATAACTTAGTCTAATTACACTTAGACCCCAAGTCATAAACGCTTGTTTTAAATACTACCTCTTGATCTAATTAGCTTATAAAACCGCACTATTAAATTCAATTACGTTTCTAATTGATTCTTATAAAACACCTAATTAGTTATTTCATTAATAATTGTTTTTAATTAATCTAAATTTAATTACTATATTTAATTTTCGGATCTGGGTCTCTACACTTAACGCTTTTGAGCATAACATATTTTAGAACCTATAATGTAGTGACCCGGACCCAACTGGATTAATTATAAGTTAAATTAATTAATTTACTAATTATATAGTGGGAACATAATGAAAGACCCTAAGTAGAATTGGACTAAATAACAATTAAAAGAAATTAAGGGACACCTAATTAGTTAATTGGTAAATTAATTAATGGGCTGGATTTCAAATCCATATGGGCCAGAACTGAGATAAATGAATTGGGCCCAAAACCCAACTAAAGTCCACTAGGATGTAGACAGATATTAAATATTATAACAAGGGTAATTAAGGTAATAACCAAACACAACTAATTCTCTACAGTCCAAATTCAAATTTAAGGTATTTAAATTATAACTAACCAATAGAGATAGTGTTTTAGTGGGCTAAGAAAGTGGAGAGAAGAGAGATAATCTGTCTCCAGCTCTTGGATTTCCAAACTAATGAGGGGGAATTTTCTGGTTTTGATTCTACTGAAGAAGAAGATCAGGAGACCCTATGGAAAGAAAGAAAAAGATGAAGTAATGGAGAGAACTAGGAAAGCATACAATGGGAAGAAAAAAGAGAGAGAGAATGAGAGGAAGAAAGAAGAAAAAAAGAATGAAGGAGGAGACTAGGAGAGAAAAGAAGGATTAATGGAAGAATTGAAGAGACTTGATAATCCTAGGATGAAGCTATAATAACCCAACTAGTTTATGGGAGGTTAGTGTAATTAGTAATAAGAATTATATGTAATTAATTAGAAAATAGGGACTAATTTGAAATTTTTGAGTATAAGCTAATTAGTTGGCTTTGATCAATTGTGATTGGTGGGAACATAATAGATTATCTAGAGTGCATCACACACAATCATAATCTCAAATTTAAACCAATGGCTGAGATTTTGCAGGAATAAATAAACATAATGAATGGTCAAGATTAAAAGACAATAAGACTTAGGATTAAACAAGGATAGAAAGATAAATACTAATCTAAATAGAATAGGACTAAGATAATGTTTGTATTCTACTAGGATTGCTATTATTTTTAATCAAAGGTGTAGATTAACTAATTAAAATTCAAGGGCTGGGATTTGAGACAAATCCTAAACTAAGACTAACTTATAAAACTACCTAAAGTCTGGTTTGGTCGTCCAAATCATTAATTCTGAGAATTGGTTAAGATCTAAAGCTTAAGGAAGAAGAAAACCTGTTCAAAACGTGAACTAGGTTGTGGAAGAACAAGGATTCGTGCATCTTACAAGGTAAGTAACTTAAATTTCGTGTACAACCTTGATTTGAATTAGGTGATATTCCATATTCAAAGAATACGACATACCCCATCGAATTCAACACACTTAAAGGACTGTTCTTCATAAAAACTTAAACTTTTAAATATTAATCTTCCCAAGCATGTAACTTTGATGTTTTAAATAATATTTCTATTGGGCTAGTTTCGGAAATTGATTTGAATATGAGTTTATGTGGACAAGAATTGGTAAAATTAAGTTAAAATATAAAAACCATGTTAAAACCCCGTTACTACGCCAACCAGGGACTTGCCGGCGTACTGGTTAGTCCGCCGGTTGCACCCAGACTGGTCCAGTTGTAATACCCCGTATTTCATGAAAGGGCAAAATTGTAATTTCCCTTATAATTTTCAGGTCGGGTCGGATTAGAGCCG
>JAUPMG010123709.1:0-11683 GCA_031762675.1 Pachysandra terminalis | reverse complement strand
GATACTATATTCTATAGAGAAAAGATGGAGATGAGAATGGTTGGATAGAGATGGAGATGAGACTGTGTTGGCATGGTGACGGCAAAACTGAAATTTTTTTGGCGGGAAGTCAAAAAAGGTTTGAGAGGAAAAAAAAATTTAAACAAAAAAAGTTATTTAAAGCCGTTACGTTATGTATTTTTTTTGCCAAAAATTAGCCTTGGGCACCCCCTTTCACCTTGGTACCCCCTTCTATAACATTGGTACCCTTTACCTGTGCACGTGGCAGCGATCCAACGGCGCTGTAAGACCTTCGCTTTAGAGGATGCGCAGCGCTCTCTCTCGCGTGCACACTCATGTTTGTCTCTACAAACGAACGATGAAAAAGTGAAAGGTTCGAAGAGGACGGTGAAGCAGATGGAACAAACAAATCTCCCGAAGAGCTTCCCAAAGCTTCGAGCAGAGGAAAACGAGTCAAAGCTCCTGTTGCTCCTAAACCTGAAAACAAGCCTGAATTCTTCCCTGATAAGTGAAATCTGGTAACTACTCTTTTATTTGTTCATTCTCTATTCATTTTCCTCTAATTAGGTTTTTCCTTTTTCTTTTCTTTTTTCGGTAATGAGAAACAGATCATTTGTTTGAGTTCTTAGGGTTTTGATTAGTGGTTTTGAATTTATGATTTCTCGATGAATTGGCTTGTTTTGCTAAATGAACTTCTTAAGTTTTAGATGGTGATACTTCGTGTAACTTCAACATAGCTTTAGATCATGGATGTTGATGGAATTTTATATTAGTTCAGATTAGGTTTTATTTATTTAAAAGTTTTTGAATGATTACTAATTTTCACTTCAATTGTTCTTTTTTCCTCCATACTTAGTGTAAATTGAAGAGAAACTGATTTCATTGATAATTCAAGGTGATTACAAAGGGTTCCCGTTGGGGATTTAAATAGAAAAAAGACACAAAGATAAATATAGAAATTAGCTAATCCTAATCTCTAATTAAGAAATAAATTCAAACTAACATCTAAGTCTCTTCAATCAAGTCTTCATAATCTCAATCTTCTCCCTTGAATCACTCTACTAAATCTTTTTGATAAAATCTTCATTATCTCATCATTGCTTGAGTTGATAGGATACTCCATCACTCACCATATTACCATACTCTCATAAATTAGCTCCATTACTCCCCCTCAGACCTATGGGGATTTGAAAAATCCACGTAAGTTTGATATTGATAAATAGATCATGTGGTTGTGCTTGTCAGATGGCATTGCCTTCAATCATGTACCTTTGTTGATGTATTATATGGAGGGAGAACAATACGAGCCTCAATGGGTCAAAAAAGGGATGGACCTTTATCGATCAACGCCTCTGTGAGCCAAAGTAGATTCTTTGACTATATAATGGACCTCTTTGGGCCAATAGCTCCGTGAACTTGCCTATGGTCATTGTCAATGGAGTCACGGGGCTTAAAAATGGCCTATTTGGGCCCTAAAAAGGATCGTCGGGATCTTGCCTTTGGTCTTGCCAAAAGGGATCACCGGTCCTAAAATGGGCCTCATGGGCCAAACAAGTTGACTCTTTGTGGCCACACCATTTTTCTTTCTTTTTTTTTTAAACCTTCTCTCTCCACACAACCAACAACTTAAAGGGTTTGAACCCTAACAAAAAATGGCTTGACAATGATGAATAATAGTTTGGCAAGTGATAAGATGAGATGCCAACTATTCAATGATCGAGTGGCTTTCTTTACCTTTTCAAGCAACCATCTCTTGGGTGCTTCAATGAAAAGATGTCTCTGCACCACGGGATTCTTGGCTGAATCAATAGTTGTGCTTGTGAAAGTTAATACAGTGTAGCAAAAAATAGAAGTTGAATATTAGACATTGTAGATGCTCTAGATTTATTTAAAGATAAAACTAAATGTTAATAAGGGACTGAAGAGAAATATAATAATAATAATAATAATAATAATAATAATAATAATAATAATAATAATAATAATAATAATAATAATAATAATAATAAGATAAATGGCTTAGGCTCATGGATAACAATGCCCGGCGGACGACAATGATGCCGCCCACTGGAAAAGGGTGATCAAGTAGTGGGACAATCAGCACAGGCCAATCGGCTGCTCTGATACCATGAAGAGAAACCGATTTCATTGATAATTCAAGGTGATTACAAAGGGATCCCATTGAATATTTAAATAGAAAAAAGACACAAAGATAAATATAGAAATTAGCTAATCCTAATCTACAATTAAGAAATAAATTTAAACTAACATCTAAATCTCTTCAATCAAATCTTCATAATCTCAATCTTCTCCTTAAATCACTCTACTAAATCTTTTTGATCAAATCTTCATTATCTCATCACTGCTTAAGTTGATAGGATACTCCACCACTCACCGTATTACCATACTCCCATATATTTGCTCTATTATAAATAAGTCTCACATTTTGAACTATGATTGAAACGTTTGATCTATGTGCATAGCAATGAAATTATTGAGTTACTTATATGTGCATTTACATGTCTCTATGTCCCTCTATCTCTATGTGTGTGTGTATACATATCTATATATAAGTAGATATAGATATAGATATACATATATGTACTACTTGTATTGCTTATTTTCATTACTATTTGGGATAATGTAATACTGTTGATTGATTGTTTGTTTATGTATTTTTTACTTGGGTTAAAAAAAGATGTATTTTGTCCTAAAATTGGATCTTCTTTAAAGCTACAGTTTTTTGCTATACTTGTGATGGAAGTGTATTGCATTACGATCATCTTCTGTTCCGTTGATGAAATTGTTGGATTCTTTTGTAGGAAGATTAATGGCAGGCAGTTTTCCCTGTAGGCACGGAGGTTTGATCAGATCTTTTTTTCCCTCCCTATAGTCGCATGCTTACTTATGTTCTTACAAACTGTTACATTTTTTTTCAATGGCAGGGGGAAAATCTCGACTCGGTTTATCAGATCAAGTGGAGTTTTTTGAATTTAGAAGCGTGTTTCGTTATCTTTTGTATGTTTCGATGACTATGAGAAATATGTAATGAACATTGTCTTAAACTTGCGGTCAGAATGCATTTGAAGGGGGGATAGAGCTTCATGGAAAGAAAGTCTACCTTTTTGGCTGTGCAGAGCGTAAGTGGTTCATCTATTATTTTTCTTTCTATAGACTCTGCCTGCATTTCCATAACCTATTGACGTTATTCTTTTTACTGTTGTATAAGAAAAAGAATTTTAACATATTGCATGTATTGCTTGGTGCAATAATTATTTTGTATCTTATTCTTGCCTTTCAACGGAATTCTCTTTTTCTGTGCTGACAGCTCAATGGGTATTTTCCGGAGCCGGATCCTCTATCAACCTTGCTAACTCAACATGGTGCCAACACTTGGCGGTGGGGTCCACGCCAAAGAAAACGGTTAGAATACTGACATTTTGGACGGACGTTAAGGCCAGTTCGTCCATCTCTTCCCATCTTTTTTGTTTCAGCTGGCCCCAAAACAAGAAACGAAATTTTGAAATCCCGCCAAATACCCCTTCGTCCCTTTCGTTTCTCTGGCTAGAATAACGCCGTCGATGGGGAGCTTGATGAACTTGGGGTACAGAAACAGTTATTTTTTTTTCTTCTTTTGATCAGTAAAAGTCTAAATGTCTTATACAAGTAAAAGAAACCAAGTCCCATGTAAAGGAGAAATATACACCAGACAGCACGAAAAACATGGCCAACCCCTCACATTTTTAATTCAAATCCCAATTCCTCCCAATTGCTCAACAATCTGAAAAGTAACATCCCTAAACTGAGGTAGGATGGATGCTCAACTTACCAATAAGGAAGCTGCACTTCTAAAAAGGTAGTCATGGCAATAGTGTTGTTTCTTTCTTTCTTTCTTTCTTTCTTTTTTTCTAATATTTTAGTGAACTTCTAAATATACCTTTCTCTTCATTAGGACTTTGTTAAGGAGAAGGTC
The DNA here is from genome assembly GCA_031762675.1 of Pachysandra terminalis. Lineage (NCBI taxonomy): Eukaryota > Viridiplantae > Streptophyta > Magnoliopsida > Buxales > Buxaceae > Pachysandra > Pachysandra terminalis. Next base: position 7,710 of record JAUPMG010123709.1, on the reverse strand, counting down.
CGAGAAGCAAAAAAAGCTAATCAAGAGGTGATTTCCTAGTACATAGCAAATATAGCAATTTTCTTTAATTGAACATTCAGAAGTTATGCATATTGACCTCTATACACATTCCCTTTCTTGTAGGCAAAAGAAACCCGAAAAAAAACCCTAGAAGAAATGAGTGAGGAAACTAAAGCAGCGTTTGAGAATATGCAGTTTTACAAGTTCTATCCTGTGCAAACACCAAATACACCTAACATATCCAATGTGAAGGTAAAATCTTAAACACGGATGCTCTATTTATTTTTTAGAGATATGGTTAAATTGCAAACAAGCTCCATTGTGATTGTTGCGAACATCTTTAGTGAAAATCTTTCCTTTTGAGTACTTGACATTTTTTCGTTCAAGAAAACATTTGGATCTTCAGGGAGATAATTTTCTGTAGACCAACATATGCTTTGGGGCATACATATTGTTGAAGGAAAAAAAAAACTAATTAAAAATTGTAAAAAATAAAAAAAAAATGGAATTGTTTTAGAAAAATCATAAAAATCTCGAAAGGGATATAAATATCAAATTATTGCTAAATTTATATAACACTCAAAAATTGGAATAAAAAACCTTAAGTGCAGTCAGAAGGAACGACATATGTGATGGTTGCATATGAAAATCTCATATGCTTCCGCATAATCACATATGCAGTCACTTTTAACAACAATGCTTGTGGCATTTTGCATCTTGCCAATGCCCTTAGATACTTAAGAGTAATCTTTTGGAGTAAAAGTCAATCTAATCATTAGCAGTGTTTATTGGAAGTTCAATTGATTAAATTGTGTCTGTTTGGTTTCCCTTATTTTTCAACCATTGGTTATCATCCCATATCAATCTCATCCAGATGTTCTTCGGGTTTGATTTTCAATCATTTGTTATTTCTTCCTTTTTTATGATTTCCTCAACTTCTGTTTGGGGCCTATCACGGTACTTTTTCCTTCCCCCTCCCTCCAAATAATTTTCATTCGTCTATGTTTGTCATCATATTCAGGCTCTTTCTGTTATTCCTAGTGTTTTTTATTGTATTCAACCCACTTTTCTCTTTGTGCTAGTTGCATGGAGTAACAGCAAAATAGTTTTTCCTCATAAATGCCATTAAAAAAATTTTGCCGAACCCTACTGATTACATCATAAATTCACCTTTCCATTGTGTATCATGTGTCTATACTATTGGATAGTCTTCAACCCACTTTTCTCTGTTGTTCCAGATGCAACTTCTTCATGGCAAGCTTAGATAGGGAAGGGAGAAGCCAAATTGTTGTGTTCTTTAGTGGAACTCTATTTGTTTTTTATTTTATTTTTTTTATGATCGAGATTAGTTAGTGACCTCAATGAAGACTATAGATTTCCTCTAACCCTTCCTGTAAAATCGTCGGTACTTTGAACACCTTATAGATATGCTCGTCTGGAATAGTGTTGCACTCTAGCCCAATTTATATATTTTAGTAAAATTTATCTGAATTTTGTTTTTGTGATATGCCCTTGTCTTGAAATGGTAAATGTTGGTGACTTTGTCACGACTATAGCTTAACCTTGAGTTGTCTATTGGTATTCCCTCGTTGGCTCTCTTTATAAATAGGTATTACGGGAAGGCACACATGGTCTTATGATGTGGTTCATTAGAGAGGGCTGGAGATGCAGCTTACTCAGATATGTGCGGTTGCTAGCTTCAGCTGTCAAAAAATTTGACCAGAAGTTAAATGATTTTATAGGTTGCGGACGATCAAGGCATCTCTCACTGAATGATTATGTGGTCCTGTGATCAAGGTACAATTATTAGAAGGCAGTCTTTGTTAATGGTCATTAAGGTGGCCAGGTGCTCTTTTTCAACATATTAATGGTAAGTGTCACTGGGAGGCTTGAAATTTTAGACATGCTTGAGCTTCATAAGCTAAAATCTCTTTCCTTGAGTTCCTTAGTTTTCCTTTCACGTTTCTGTTTTGAAGATATAATCTATTCCGTAATATTTTTAATTTTGTGCAACGAGTGCCTTGGAGCCATATTATTGATGGTCCTTTTTGTCTAGAATGCAATGTCATCATGATGAGGTAATATGGCAGGTCCCGAGTCACGTCATTACCTATTGGGCTGTCGAGTTGGCATAAAACATGGATTTGAGACATTAACAACTTTTGTTAATTTGGCAAACTAGGTTCGTCGGACATTCTAATGAACGAATTTAGACTTTGACGAGCTCATTTGGTAGTTCAAACTCGTTAGCAAATGCCATGAGAGGAATCAGGATGGACATTTTTCCCAAAAAAGTTAAAATAAGAGAAAGCAAATCCTGGTAAATGTCGAAGTCCTACCTCGGCAAATGTCGAAGTCTTGGCTCAGCAAATGCCGAGGTCCTCGGCCACCCTGGCATGGGTGGTTGGGGGTCTGTCGAGGTCTTCTAGACCCCAACGAAAGGGGAGCCTCAGTAGGATGCTATCTTGGTAAATCCTGATTGCATCGGGGTCCATTTTTTACATTTCGGAGTTTCGGAAGTGTCCAATATCTATATGAATGAATCCTCGACATAGAATGAGATGACAAAAATGAGAATCATGCTTGGCATGGCACACCTAACTTATGAATAATTGGTTATGTTATTGAGTAATTATGCTTATGTGATTTGTAGTAGTGTGTTGGAGAGTTCTTTGTCCTAGGCGAGAGCTCTTCGAGAGGCAGTTTTTTGGTGTCCTTAAGGTGTGGTGGACACGGGCCTGCGTATCTTCAGCAGTTGAGTCGAACCTCAGCATATCGACCTACGGTTTGATGAAGTCGAGTGACGACGAGATATGACTTCTTGAGTTTCAATAAATAAATTATCATTAATGAGAGCATTTAATTAAACGTTACTAAAGACATTAATTCAACTGTTATGTATTAATGTGGTTATTACCATGTTAATGAGGTGAGTTAATGTGGTACAGTTACAAATGAGGATGCTAATACTTGTCACCATCCTAGAGATTCCCTTGGCTTATATAAAGCCTAAGAGGGTTCAGGCCAAATGGAGAACAAGTGTAGGAGAGAGAAGACTTGTCATTTGTCATTGTACTCTACACTTAGCTTCAGACATAGGAGAGCATACTTGAGAGAAATATTCTCTGGCATACTTAAGAGATAGAGAGAGAGAGAGAGAGAGAGAGAGAGAGAGAGTAGTTGGAAAGAATTGTAAGACAACTCTTGAAGTAGCATCAGTTTGAACTTGATCATCTCCCTTCGTGGGGTTGTAGCCGTAGCCTAACTTCCAGGCCTTCTTGACCCACTCTCATATTCTTGGTTCAAGCAAACGACTTAGGAACAGTCGTATTATAGCGGTTTAGGCCCAAGTCGGATCCAAATACCATGACCCTGAGATACGTGAGAGAATACACGAGCATCTTCGATCTACGTGGATAGTGTTCACCAAAATCCTACCTAGATTAAATAGCAACTCCACTGGGGAGTTAGATCACGCAAACCAAGTTTCATGAAAAGAGATAAGTTCGTTTTCATTTCTTTGTTATTTGTGAAAAATTAAGTTTTACCTCTTTCTGAAAATGGTGAGTGAAGTTAGACAACGCTGAACATGTTCCAGCTCCATTATGTCATAACGAGTCGCAAGTACCGAACATTCCTGTTGTCGAACTAGAAGAGATTGCCAAGTCATAATCCCATGCACTGATTGAATAGTTGGTCGGACAGGGGAATCCGATGGCCGAGTTGACTAAACTCATGACGGCCTTTCACGAGTTGAACAACCGTGTTTCTGAAGTTCTTGTGAATATCACTATTGCCCGTCACCACCACCTGTTATTGTCAAGGACATAAGCGAGCAGCCATGCCAAGAAACTGATCATATTATTAATGGAAAACCACCTAAGGTTGACGAGTATGTTACTCTCGCCGATGTCAACGCTTTGTTGAGACGTGAGAAAATATTTCTGGAAGATAATAATAGAGATTGCGACTTTCGTCCTCCATACTCGAGATATTCTTAAGAAGCCATATCCGAAGGATTACATCCCGCCGAAGAAGTTTTTCAAATATAACAGCGAGACGAGGAATACCAAGGAGCACGTCAACCGCTTCATGGATTCCCTTGGCATATTCGCTTCTGACAAGGAACTTCGACTTCGAGAATTCTCCAAGTCCTTATTCCACAAAGCTTTTATTTGGTACTGCAACCTTCCCCCGAATTCTATACACTCATGGGAGGATATGGTTCGTGCCTTTTTCTAAAAGTTCTTTCTCCTTGAGGAGAGAATTATCCTTGTGCATCTTAGCAAGGAACACCAAAGGTCTAGTGAAAGGTTTGTTGACTTCGTCAAGCGATTCCACACACTTATGTTGGGTTGCCATGAATCCATCAATGAAGATCAACTAGTACGAGAATAATGGCATTCACACCTTCACTAAGCTCTTAGAGGCCGCTCGGCGCACGACGCTATCGGTGATAGGGGCTGAGAGGTCGAGAGAGAGAGAGAGAGAGAGAGAGAGAGAGAGAGCATGCTGGACATAGCCTTGACGACTCAATCCATCGGAAAGAAGTGTTCGATGCGTACACTATATAATCCCACAAAAAGAAACATACACGAAGAGTGAACCTAATACTACGAATGGACTTTGTGACTGTCTAGATTCAAAGGTCATTGGTAAATAAGATCCAAGGATTGTTTAGATCATTGGAATCATTTTTGTATTAGGCTATGGGGATTCAATGAGTAAGAGGTTATTTTGAATGAGCAAGGTGGTATTACTATACTTGACGAGAGATTACCCGTTTTGGCAAAAACATTTGCACATGCCGTGTACTATCACACATGGGAGCTAAGTCTATCGGCCTTGCCAACCTTGCCATCGCTAGTACAAAAGTAAATTGAGAGGTTTTATTTTCATATTGTAAATGTAATGGAAAGAAAAAATGTGAATATGTCATTGTAAAACTGCAAATACAATACAAAGAGAGAGAAAAAAAAAAAGAAAGCGAAAGATAAAAGGAGGATGAGATTCGATGAAGCTCGCCTTGTATGGCAAAGCTCGTCAATAGTATGAGATTTGACGAAGGCTGTCTTGAATGACGGAGCTCGTCATAAATATGAGATTTGACTAAGACCATTCAGCATGATGGAGCTCATTATAACTATGAGATTTCGATGAAGTTCATCCCATGAGAAGAGATTCATCCTTATAGAAAGATTTGGCAAAGACCACATTGCTTGATAGAGCTTTGCATCACAAGAGAAAGCATGACAAAACTTGACGAGAAAAGCACGAAGTCTTTTATGATCTAATTGCCTCGACCTTTTGTCATTCTAGAGGTTGCATGAAACCAGGCTATTCTTGTCATGACGAGTGCTCCAACAAGCAGATTCTATATTTCATAATCTGAGTATGGTGTCAAATCCACCACTAGCCAATCTGCCAAGCATCTTTTGGTCGCTTATCATCTTTCGAGTGGTATTATTGCATGATTCAGTTACCGGCTCAATTCCTGCACCCTGCACTCGTTGGCAGAATGCCACTCGACCATCTCGTCATGAGGTAGCTGAACCTTGGGCAATCCCAACTCTACAAATGGTGCTATGGAAATACAACTTTTCAAGTATTGTGACATAAGTTTTACACGAAAAGGCACAGTGTTGGGAGTATACCTTCAAAGGCCCACTTGAGTTGGGAATATACCTTCAAAGTATCATATTTTGAAAGCCCACCTGCGTTGGGAGTATTATTTTGAAATCAATATATATTATGAGGCCTACTTGAGATGAGACCTCAAACCATTATTCCTTCAAAGGCTCATCTTCGAAATGTTGCATATATATATTCTGAGGCCTACTTGAGATGGGCCCTCAGACCAGTATTCCTTCGAAGGTTCACTATCGAAGTGATGCATTTCGAGCGCTCACCTACATTGAGAGTATTAACTTGAATCAATATCCATTCTGAGGACCTAGTTGAGATGGGACCTCAAACCAGTAGTCCTTCGAAGGCCCACCTTCGAAGTATTATATTTCAAGAATCCATTGATTGAGAATTCCTTTATGATTATTTATTAAGGATTAGAATTATCCTTTGATCTTATATATATGAGACATTAATTACTTCATAAAAAGTAGCTCAAGGTTAGCCACCACGAGAGGACCAATTCAACATCACAAGTAATGTAATATCTTACATGATGAGGTAATCAGCATGATGCTATTTCAAAGTCATCTTTTGAGATAACTATCTTAGGCATTTCGAGATAATTTCGCCAAATGACCATTTTACTATTTCGAAGTTACTTCATAAAATAATATATCAAACTATCTTTCGGAATAACCATATTGCTAACTCAAAATCTCCTTTTCGAGAGTCATTCAAAATGATCATTTCGCTATTTTGAAGTCACTTTTTAGGATAATTAGTATCTGAATTATCTTTCCAAATAACTGGATTGCTATCTCAAAATCATCTTTCGAGATAGTCATTCGAAATGATCATTATGATATCTCGAAATCATAAAGTACGAATTGCATTCATTTAAGGGAACATTCCCTAACATCCAATTATTCCTCGAATTTCCTGAACTTGAGGTTATTACTTAGAACATAGGGGGAAAAAAACATAGACTTTCAAGAATGGAAGACCAGAGAGATAAGTCCTATCAAGATCCTCGAAGATCTTATAGCATTTAAGGACTTATTCACAAAAAGAGTAACGCATCATGAGATGTATAACTTCATAGTCATTATTGATCTAACATTTTCGAATGCATTTATTAAACGTTTTGCATATCGATCAAGCGTTGTTAATATTCAATTCAAAACGCATGCATACATTAATAAGACGTTTTGAATGTATCAATGAGACATTGTAAACGGCCAAATAATGGGATTGAGGCTATAAAAGATCAATGATGCAGTTAAAAGAGGGATTAGATTCTCGGATATTTGACATTCTCTGAGATTTCTGAGTATTCGGTTCATTGTCTGAGAAATCCTCTTTTGAAAAGCTGATCTGTGGTGGTCTTTCTAAGCATTCTTGACTGATCCTTGTCTTTCTCTCTTGTTTTAATCTCTTTCAAAAGAACCTTTCATTAGAACGGTCAACTCTTGATTTAGGTCAGCACATGTCAAGTATTCGAACCTTCTGTTACTCAAACCCTTTAGATTAATTGACATCTGATTGTTAAATTCATCATTTACCGGTTTGTGCATCACCAACACTGACAACGTGACCTCTATTCAAACTTATAGGGAAGCTAGTATAATTTCAAAAAGGTAAAAGGAAGTCATTATAATTAATGCATACTTCAAAGGAGGCTTCCTATTTTTTTTTATCCATCAAAAATAAAAAATATCATGATCTTTAGATACTATGATCACCCCACGGTCGGGTGGACCCTAGATCGATCGGGTAAATATGGAGTCGCCACCATCCATTGAGTTCGGGTGTGAATGGTCACCCATGATATATCAGTTAATCCCAAAAATAGACAAAAAAATTAAATAAGCAATGGTCTAATCAGATTTGGGGTAAGGACGTTTATTTGAGAGAACGGGAAGGTGTTAGGCACCCGTTCTCTTCCGGTTCAACCGGTTACCTAGTTCAAGTTTACTTGGCCAATTTATTAAAAATTTATAATAAATCAAAGTTAATAAAAATCTAGGAAACACCTAAAATAAAATAAATAAAAAGGATTCATAAAAGATCTAATCCATTAGA
>JAUPMG010123688.1:0-11684 GCA_031762675.1 Pachysandra terminalis | reverse complement strand
CATAACCTAGCTTACTATGAATGTAGACATACATCCTACTAACTAAGAAATCAAGTGTATAATCCTACTTACTAGCATTAACACTACACTATCGCTACACACTTACCCATAACTATATACTTACAATTAAACTAACACAACTGACATCTACAAATCATAAGAAAGGAGAATTAGAAATATAAACATTCATTCATAATTCTTAATGAACACTTCATTTACACAAGGCCTAACTATGAGGTTTAATCATTTAAACTCCCTATATAAGGTCTTTCATTCACTTTGGTATTCTCGCATGTGTGTTCTGATAGTACTAAGCTAATAGGAGGGTTTGGGGGTCACTCTTACATCGTTTCCCAAAATCATCTATGGCTCGGCCCATTATTTCACTATTTAGGGTCTTAATATGCATAAACTCACAATGTGAGGGCTAATTAATTCCTTTTGCTCCCATTTGAATTCCCGCACGCGTATTATGATGGAACTAAGCTAATAGGAGGGTTCGGGGGTCACGCTTACATCGTTTCCCGAAATTACCCATTGCTCGGCCAAATCTACTAAAGCTAACCCTTCGGATTGGGGGGTCATATTTTGCGTGGAGGGTCTAATTGACCGGGAGATAGAACAAACACATGTAACTAGTTAAGATACACGTGTTTCCTTTGGAATCACCTCCATTAAACACGTGGATCTCTTTGGCGGGGTCTCGGCTACCTCTTCGGAGCGCCGAAAAGCACCAAAGTGTGCCAAATGGAATGAAACCTTGGGATCTGGTCCAAATGTGTCTCGATAGACGAGAACTCGTATTACTTTGGTCGGCTAACCCTTCGGCGAGCCTAAAGGGGGTTCGGTGACCTATTAGGCGAGCCAAAAATTCCCTCGGCTACCAAACCCGATGCATTAAGTCTCTCTGTTATTCGGCGACATCTTCGGTGCGCCGAGGTCACAGAAATGGCTAAATGGCCTGAAATCTGGTGGGGAGTTTGGTTTCACTCCCATGAATGTATTTCTATGGTTGAATTATATTTATGGGGTGTACACAACCCTTCTCCAAGATTCCAAAACACCAAAACACAACTAAATCACAAATCATAGAAGGAATACTCAACATAGGGGATTTTTCGCCGGAGTAACGCCGGGGTAATGCCGGAGTCGATGTGCCTGCAACCCAACTCCATGGCCATCCTCCATTTGTTCCTTGGCATCAAGAGAGAGAAGAGAGGAAGAGGGTTTTAAGCATTATGAGTTGAAAAACCTAAGTGTTCTATTTATAGGTTGAACTAGGCAAACTGTGAATATTTTCAGCAGCGGGGGTAAAACGGGGTTTCGAATCATATTTTTCCCGATAGGGTTTGTACACAGGCTCTATTAGAGGGCTTTCATTGATAGAGTCGAGGCGGATGATTTAGGTCAATTAGTATAATTTATTGTCTCGCTTAGTAATCAAACCCCTAATTAAATATCTAATTTTTAATTGCTCGGACAGGTTGGCTCCTCAACTCGCCTAAAATTCTTGAGTTGACCTAACATTCTAAGGTCAGGCTTTGTGGGTCATTAATCTCGGTCACTCGTGAGATTAAATATAATTACCTAAGTTAGTTAAGTCACTAATCCTAATTAATTTAAGGGTAAAGGATCGGGTCGTTACAAGTATGCAAACAACATCATTAACTAGGAACCCAATGATGATCAACAATGGAAACTATTCACGTGCCCATACACGCTGATACTCCGATTAGATATCATCATAAGTTTCCCTGATATCTAACATAGTCACAACCATTCAATTCATCATATATCACGGATTTGCATCTCCATACCAAACTAGTCACAAGAGAAGAACACAACTCCTTGGCCATACCACAATTAGCCACATACTTCATATGCAACAATGCTTGCATGCATTCATATGATTCTATGACAATCGAGTAATATAAATTCAACAACTTAATGGAGTGAACAACCATTCACATGCGTATACTTAACACTCGTAGTCACTCGGTTCTCCACTTAAGTTCAAGCTTAAGTCAATGATCTGGGTCCGTGGTGTGGGGCACCCCTTACCCTCAAATACACAACAATGAGTCACAAGGGATCCCCTCTTCGGTGGATTCGTTGGTGGACCAGAGGATCCACCGACAGTGAGGTAAATAAACAAACCAGAGTTCTGCTCGGTGGACTGACGATCCCCAAACGAGTTTCGTCGGTGGTTTGGTTCTGGTCGGCGAACTGACGATCCCCAAACGAGTTTCGTCGGTGGATGCGTCGGCAGACCAACCACCCACCGACGAAACTCGTTTGGGGATCGTCATCGGCAGATGCGTCGGCGGGCCGACCCCCCACCGATGAGTCAAATTGATTTCTAACAAGGTCTTGGTCGGTGGATTCTTTGGATGGACGAGGACTCACCGACGGGTTTCGTCGGCGGATGTGTCGGCGGACCGACCACCCACCGAAAAGCCTGGTCTCCATTTGGGTTACTGTTGACGGATTCGTTGGCAGACCAACCATCCGCCGATGCACTGTGTTCCACAATTCAGCACCCTGTCAGCAGATGTGTTGGTGAACTGACCATCCATCGATGGACGCGATTCTGGGTTTTTCTTGCTTCGTTCAAGTCGCGAGGGCCACGGGATTTCAGGGTTTTCTCTAGCCTTAATGGGGGAAAATAAACATGAACAAGAAGAGTTAAATCCATACATTTATTCATACTAAAGAAGCATATTTAAAACTTAGAAATTTTGGTATTCAAATCCCTATCAGCACATAAATCGTGATACAGAGCATTCAAACAAATCTCCTTTTCAAGAATCAAACTCACCAATTAAACAACAACATATATTTATTATAACATTACATTTCTGAGTTCATTTATATTCATCTAATCACATACCATTACCGTATGTGAGAATATGCACACATAACCAGCATTTGGGTTTTTGTTTAAATACCCAGATATTGGAAATCCACTCACTTTGCATTGATGATGGTAGCTTCTCCACCAACTTCCATTTACCTCCTTAACTCCAGCTCTAGGGTTTGCCTCCATTCTCTCAACTTTCCAGCAACATTGAATGCTCAAAAAGTCTAAAGAGAAGAATATATACTCCCAACTTAGTGTTAAGTTATGTCTCATGGGCTTAGATTTGGGTTGTCCAGTCAAAGGTCAAAACGGCTAACTCTAAATTTTTGTCTAACTACCAATTGAATGTCCACAAGTCCCGTTGAGTTCAACAAACAATTGGTAGACTAGTAGTCCACCAATTCAAGGCCACGATCTTGGTGATACATATAGCAGTGTTCCTATTTAAGTAGGGGTAAAGTACTAAATTACCCTTACTAATAGTTCGAAATTTCCCAGGTCATTACACGTAACCACTCAACACCACTTTCTAGAAAACAATCATATAACAATCAACAAACATACGTCAATTTACACACAAAAAAACAACAAACATAGCACATGAAATTCCTATCCCCCCTAGTATCAACCTTAGAGTCTGCCTTAGGACACTAAACCTAGTGCTCTGATACAACTTTTTAATGCCCTGAAACCCATATCATGGATCACTATATGTTGCTTCTCGACGTGCGACCGCCTATACTTACCTGAAGCATAGGCCAATTGAACAACAACTAAACATTAAGATTAAGAATAACATTCAAAATAAAACCGTTTTATTAAATCTACAGAAGTCCTTAAATAATAATAATGACATATCCCTTCCTTTACATCAAAGGAATTAAATCCAAAACTGAGAATAAAAACCTACTCTCAAATAAATAAATAACATAAACAAAATATGTCCAACTAGATTACAAGCATCCTCCCGAATCATGTCACCATCAAATTAGCTTTAATGCTGCATTCCTAAAATATTCCTCATAAAACGCGTGAAATCGCAAAAGTCAATAAGTACAAATACCTTATAACCACACACACAAGTCCACACAATCACACAAACAACAACAGAGTTGTCATCTTGCAATCAATCCACAATACATCATAATAAGTGTACAAGCATCCCATGATCCAAGACTATTATAACTGACATAAAGGAAAGAGGTATGATTATGATATTTATGCATGAATATGATATGTATGCAGTGATGGTCCATCCTTAGGCTATGCCAAATCTATTGGGCTTACGGGTACCCGACAGTATCCAATCCAATTCCTACATTATAAGGCATAGAGTCATGTTTCTTGCATCCACTTTACAGTCGTTAGATGAGACGATCCTGGTTTTCCATGTGTACCCATGGCTTTAGAGACTTTTAACTGACGGGTCTCAATTTCTCAATCTATTTCACAATCTCTTTAGGGACTCAAACCCGAGGTTCCAAGACCAAAAGTATCATTATACTCTCCATGAACCCCACCATGGTTTCCGGTGTCTACCACACATACAGAATGCATGAAAAGTATTATTAAGAATCCCACCATGGTTTCCGGTGTTTACCACACATACAGAATGTATGAAAAGTATTATTAACCTAAGGAAACCACCCCTATGGTCAGGGCATCTCATGACCATCGCCACAATAGCGTGCATGCCTTATAAACCCAATGATGTATCTCATACACCATTGACACTACCTTAGATAATCCATAATTACCTCAACATTATTCAGTTACCTTTATTTTCATATAAACCCTCCTTGTTAAGCCTTAATAGGAGTTAAACAAATCCACACAACCATACTAGGTCCACATTAGTCATTCATGGCCTATAGATGAATTACCAATTCAAACCATAATATTATGCAAAACCATCAACGGTCAGTAGGTCAACGGTGGACTGGTCGGTCCACCATCAAATGTCAAGTTTGGATAAATCATGAATCTCCACTTGAAAACACTTTGAGAGGTCATATGCATGTAGAATTCAACATAAAACACAAAATTATATTGTCGGTGGACCACTCAACCCAAAACAGCATACAGGTATTTGATCAGCAAGTCCCATTGGTGGATGGGTTGATCCATTGAGGTCCATCGGCATGTCAGGGTCGGTCCACCGATACATCTGTCATCAATACATGAATTTCCAAAAAATACAATATTTCTCGTACTTTCTTAATTCGCCTTTGTTCCAGCCTATATGCAATGCATGATCACATGGGATCATACACAAACCCAAGAATGAACTCCACTAACCATTATCTAATCATGAGATCACATCAACATCATGAATCTTGCATATAAACACATAATCAGAAGAACAAACATACTAACATGATCATCACCAAAAATCATCATGTATATCAAACAACACACCAAGCATGATTAAGTAGATTTTGCATGAAAAGAAATAAGGAAAGTGCACTTATATCTAGGTTTTTTGAGTTTTCACCACTTGATCTTAGCTTTTCCCTTCTTCTTCTCCCTAGGGTTTTTGATCTACAATAGCTATTCTCCCTTAGATCTCCACATATTTTGCAAGTTTTTAACAATTAGAAACGCTACTTTTCATTATATATTTATAGATTTAGCCTTTAGGTCTTACTAGGAGTTCAATATTTTTCTCCTAATTAATTATCACGAATTTCACCTAATTTATGGGCTATTTAATTATTCATTAAATCATTATTAATCTCCTAAAAGTAACTCATTAATGTCTTGGGTCCTAAGAAACCACAGTTGAGCCCAATAATAGTCCAATTCCTCTTTTAGCCTACTTAAGCCTTTAAACCTAGTCCATTAAGTCTTGATGATCATGTGTATTGCCTAGGTAGACACATTAAGTTAATAATATAATCTCCTAAAAGTGACCCACTAAGTGAATAATATAATCAAATTTAATTTTTTTCTCAATTTAATAATATCTTATGTAAATTTAGGTTCAAGATGTTACAACTTACAACTTTCTGTTATACCATGGATATGCGAGATTAAGACGTTAGCAGGACTTAGGACACTTGAGACATCCTAGCACTCACCACAACCACCTAGAATTCAGGCACACTAAGTCAAACTAGGGTCTAAAACACACCTAATAAATATAGTGCTTTGATACCACTCTATCATTTCCCAAAACCTACAACGCATTAATAAGCATGCAAATACGTATGCAGAAAGACATAATGAAATTATTGTACCTAATCAAAATGATCAGTGGAAGACTCTACTCTATCGAAACTAGAGTTAACAAAAGATCTTATTTTCATTAATAAGTGTGATTGAGAAATATAAACATAAGGTTCCAATAATATAATCTAGCAAGTTTAATAAAACAACCTTCTCCAAAAACTATACCAAGGCAACTCATAACAAAAACTCGAGAGTTGCAATCCTCAATGTAAGTCCAATACAAAAAGCCTCCTAGTCCATCCATTCTCTACACATAGCTAAAGACTAATAATAAGTCCACTACCAATACCGCGTCCTAATCGTGTTGCTTGATTACATAGCTGCTCGGAGAATATTTCCAATGAAGGGTTAGTTAGGTAGCCAGAAGGAAATACTAGCAACAAGCCCTCCATAAAATCATTGTGATCAGCACATACATGTTATTACCACATGCTAACAACAGTAACATAAGATCAAGAAAGTATGTCATGTTATCTCAACTATAACATATCCATCATAGAACATCTCATGACAATAGTACAAGTCATATTGCAGGTCTAATCCATATCATGTCACATGATAAAATGAGTACATTATGCATGTAGTCATTTCATCGAATGTCGTACATCATGTATATCCATCAATAGCATATAAAATTATGCCATTGTGCATTCATGCTCAATTATCCAAGTGGAATAATCATCACAGTTCTCACTAAATTTACTAATCCAATTCATCTCTAAAAATGGTATGCACATGCGACAACGTGCAAATATAAACAAGTATAATCAATGACATAAGAGGTGCTCTTATCAGGTAGGCTATCTCAATTCTCTGTCCTAACTTATGGATCCTCACCGTGAAGAAATGATTCAACTTTTAGGCAAGGGTCAAACCCCTCACATATCCCATTTTACACCAACTGGATAAGACTATCACCAATCTACGTGTACACCGTAGTTATAGGGACTTACAACCCATGGATTAAAAACACCTAATTTCTTTTATCCTTCAGGGACTCAAACCCAAGGATCCCACTTATGGTAAACCAATACATAGACAAGTAGATAATACACATGAAGTTGCTTAAGCTTTATTTCATTTTGTATGGTTATCAGACAACCCAAGTATAGCCGACCATTCGTTGCGTGACAAACACGTACTATAAAGGTCACCAACGTTAATAAATATAGTTACTAAACCACTAATCAATTCGATTATCATGTCTATTAATCAATGACAATCCTATTAGCTAGAATCCTAATATCCAATCGTACGACATATTCAATGTCCATACTCAGGTATGTCACCCTTTCAATTCCTAGGTTTACAAGTCCACAAACATATGCATGAAAATATAATAAACACATTCATACTTCATGGAAAATCAACCAACATCATGAACTTTACTTACCTTGCACATGCACTTGCACTGACAAAACACCATACATAACATGTATATCATCCTTAGCATAATTAAACATGCTACTTATCTGGTCACCACTATCATTCACATGAAACATTCCATAGCATAACTACCACCCTTATATCACCTCATAATCTCATTCATGCATTATCATCTAATCAAATATTAAAGATAAGGTATGCAGTCCATATCACATATTATCACACCATTCTAGTGTACATGTGTACCCATATACACGTGTATACCTCACATACACACCATACAAAACAAACCATTCATATACATCTTTGATTTTCATACGTATATAAATAAAATCCCAAGAGGCCCAGGACCCATGTAAACCTATATGGTCAGGTAAGCCATGTAAGGTTCGCATGGGCCTAAGGCCTATCCATGAGTCCATAATACTTGATTAAGTACAACAATGGATCCATATTGGGTCTTCACTTTACAAGATGTACATCTCTCCTCATCTGCATGTATACATAAGTCCACTTGATCCAAGTAAACAACATGAAACTTATATGGGTCAAGGCCTTTCCATGGGTCCATATTATCCTCTCTTCTATTCTAACCCATGATGGACATGCATTGGGCCTTCATTATGAATAGGTTTGCATAAAGCATGCTATTCACATCCTAGGATTCATATACAAAGACCCCACATGTTCCAAACCCATAAGTAGCCCTTGTTAGCCTAAATTCAAGAAAGTGTAAGGATGCATATGGGTTAGGGCCATGAAAGGGTCCGGTCCTATGAAAACAACATTTGGACCTCATATGCATATTCCAAAATTATGTGCCAAACAATGTACATGAATGGAACCAACCAGGTTCAAATCCTGTTCAAGGCCCAATTAGTTCAAGACAATGTATTCTAAGTTGTACAAACTAATGGCAAGCAATTTATGAAAGGGATGACCCCTTAGGCATGAAATAATCATGTAATGAATGTACTAAGCATCAATTATGTTAAGACAAGATCATTGGATATATATTCATTCAAATTGTCCCATGAAATTAGGCATTAAGTATCACCTCACATTAATTTTAAGGGTTTCTCATGATTTTGCATGATTTCAAAGTTTTTTACTTTTAGAATAATTCATTAATACTTTGTATGTCCTTTATACAACATTGATCTCTATGAAAAGCTCGGTATGCGCTGAGAGTTCTTTACAAGCTTCTACCACTCTCATGAACATCAAGTGGCTACGTATCCAGTTAGCAAAAGAAATGTCGCACAAGCGTGGTCTCCTGTAATGGATTTATTTTCTAATTTAAAGTTTGAATACATGATTTGAAAGAATTTGGTTCCAAGTTTCGATTTTCTCAAATTTAAGTCTTGGCATATGAAAATATTTTCCAAAATTTATTGGCATAAGCTTCTTGAGAAATGATCCCTCCAAGGACTTTTTGACTAAAGGAAGTGGTGTATTTATCTTACATTTCTCTAAGAATGTCCTTAATGACCTAGAAAAATGGTATTGTTTTGGCCCTTCTTCAGGAAAGTCCTTGTGCCTTTGGGAATTAGTGACTCATTTTTATCCTTCTCCAAGATGGTCTTTTAAGACCTAGAGAAGTGATCATTTTAATTCTTCTCCAAGAATATCTTTTGGAACCTAGAGAAGTGACCTATTTTCATCCTTCTCCAGGAAGGTCTCTTATGACCTAGAGAAGTGATTTATTTTTCATCCTTCTCTAGGAAAGTATTTTAGGACCTAGAGAAGTGATTTATTTTCATCCTTCTCTAGGAAGGTCTTTTATGAACTAGATAAGTGATTCATTTTCACTCTTCTCTGGGATGGTCTTTTATGACCTAGAGAAGTGATCCATTTTTATCCTTCTCTAGGAAGGTCTTTTGTGACCTAGATAAGTGTTTATTTTCATCCTTCTCCAAGAAGGTCTATTATAACCTAAAGAAGTAGTTTATTTTCATCCTTGTGATAAGGAAGTTCTTTTATGACCTAGAGAAGTGATTCATTTTAATCCTAGGTGTTTATTTTCATCCTTCTCCATGAAGGTCTTTCATGACCTAGAGAAGTGATTTATTTTTCATCCTTCTCTACGAAGGTCTTTCAGGACCTAGAGAAGTAAATTATTTTCATCCTTCTCTAGGAAGGTCTTTTATGACCTCACTACAAAATATAGGGTTTTTGCCAGCGGTCCAAAACCACCAGCAAAGGTCTCCAGACCGTCATCAAATCCTTTTTCGACAATCAGGGAGACCCCTGCGCTATGTCTGGCCGGGGTAAGCATTCTTGGTGGTATGCACTGCGGTTCTAATGGACCACCGACAATTACAAGAATATTGTCGGTGGGCAGAAACCGCTGTTAAAAAGGGAAAGGACAACAGATGTTTAGACTTTCAGCGGCAGTCATAAACCCATCTTCTGCGGTAATAAAACCCTGTTCAAGAATGTATATATAATTTTTATTGGTCATTCCTTGGCGGTCTGGACTGCCGAGGAAGATAGGATTTAACCGCGGTCTCATGAGACCGCCGTTAAATGTCTGTGTTTTTTTTTTTTTTTTATGAATTTACCTATCTCTACAAGATTACGAAGCTGGAAAAAAATACAATTCAATTCTATGAAACCTGTAGAAGAACAAACACAATTGAAGTCTAGTATACTTATAAGTGAACCTATAAAAAAACTTAATTATATATATAATATTAATAGCAACCACACATGTTATGATCAATAACAAATATAAGGTGATAACAAACACAAGTAAAGTCTATTACATTAAATCATTATATAATATACAAATGTCCAAGGTAATATATGCAAATGCCAATAGGATCGTGAGTGGATAGCGAAAGTCGCTATGGATCATGATGATTAACACCTCCAGGCCCCTGCTGATCTCCTCCACCCTACAATACAGATTATATAAACTAATTTTAGTTATCATGGTTATGTTAAAGTAAATATCAAATATATAACTAAAGACTATAGTATAGATTCTACCTGCTGACCAGTTAGTTTCAATACCAAACACTGTAATTAAACCAGCTAAGCACTCGTCTCGGCCTAGACAGTAGCTAGCCTAGTAATCTCCTGATCCCTCTAAGTCAGCTGAGCAGTCACCTCCTCTAGATCGGATCGCAAGGGAGCGACCTCCGCCTCTCTATTCATGCTCTCGTGAGGCTGCGGCCACAAGTTGGTATGTCCCATCCCCATCCCACGAACACGACCGCGCCTCTCGGATCCCATGACCCGAGCATAGGTGTCATCACGACCGGTGCTGTCTTGTGATCGCTCTGGGAGCGACGCCCTAACCTGGTCCATCTCCTCATGCATGCATACATCATATATATGATTAGGAAAAAAAATGGTGATGTAGCTCGGAGCATTTGGGCAGATACACACCAAAAGAGATCAAAATTATATCAAGGGTCCACCCCAAAACTTATAACCCATTAAAAGAAAAAGACGCAAAGAGTTCACCATCATGATATGCATATCTATATGGAAGAAACAAGATTGATTGAACCAATAGAAGAAGTTAAAAATGTATTGTTAAGGCTTGGGTTGTACATCAAGCAATTTGAAATGGAGCAATAGTCTTGACCTTAGAAGCTAAACATGTTTGGTATTATAATATCCATAAGAGCTTTAAACCATTGTTTTGGTGCTCAATGCAATGTGAGTATGTGATTTTTTTTTTGTTTGTTTTTGTAACAAGTCGATGTTTTAGAAACATTTTCTAAAAGTAATAATAGAATGACAGACCAAAGCATCCCATCAAAAGGATGCACTCCATATCGAAAAAGTATAAAGATGAAACTGTGGGCACTATAAACTAGCCAGGCAATAACCAGGGTGAGGGGAAGAATGCTCAAGAAGTTTTATTGGGAAGATTTTATTAGAAAAAATCATTTAATTAGTGTTCAAGCAGTAAAGGAGACAATTGCAAAAATATAGAAACTAGGAGGAAGATTGAAGACAATCGAGGTCACAATAAAGGCCTCCCTTTATTTGCAAAAACAGTTTCAATGAGACAGTCATTAAGAAAAAAATTGTAAGAGGTTAGCCACCCCACACCACACCACACACTCACCCCACCACCACTAACACCACATCCTCACCCCCACACCACCCTCACTCGCACCCCACATCCCACACCAACCCACCCCACCCCCATCCCACTGTTGTTGTTGCTGTTGTTGTTTGCAGCAAC